>JAOTAV010092515.1:0-11344 GCA_026546445.1 Cyclargus thomasi | reverse complement strand
TAAAGATAAAAGTAATATGAACGTGAAAATATGAACAGGTAACCAGAATGATCGACCATCTATTAAAGCTAGTACCTATAAGGGTGCGGGAATAAGGCAATATCTGTTACCAATTTATTTAATTATCCGCTTATAATATTCATAACATCATTATCTGTTTATTAATAGACACTGTTGTAATTAATGACTATGCTCAATACTTGTATACTGTTAATGTTATTCGAAATATTTACCAGATTATTTTTTTAGGTATGAACTCTACATAAAAATTATATAAAACTGGCTGTGCCCCGCGGTGCTACCCGCGTAAAAAGTAGCCTATGTGTTTATCCAGAATATCTGATAGCTCCATGCCAATTTCATAAAAAACAGTTAAGCCGTTTAGCGTGAAGAATAAACAAACATACAAACTCACCAACTTTCGCATTTATATTATTAGTAGGAAGTAGGACTTATAAGCATTGAGCGTAATTTTGTCGACATTCGTTTATGTAAAGGGTACCCTCTATCTCTTAACTTTGTTACTGTTACAAGATACTTTTCCAACGTCAAAGTTAAACTGCACTGCGAGATGTACCACACTTTAGTTTTATTCACTGGATGCAAAGTGAAGTGTCCTGCCATGTCGTATTACAGTGCAGTTTCACCTTTACTCAAATAAGTACAAAGGTATTCGGCGTAGTTTTATGGGTTACAGAGCCAAAGGGCAAAAACGCAACCTTAACCCCAGGGTGACTAAAGCTATTGCTAGTATAATTCTCATCAGCCAGATAATTAACACGTTTCGTAGTTAAGTAACAAATTGGGAACATTAAATAGTTTTTTCAGAGATTATAAAACTGAAAGAATATTATAGTGATAAAAATTTAACCGCACCAAACTTCACACCAGATGTTTTGTTCACATTTTTCATTCTGTAAAATGTTTATCCTGCGAAGCGACTAATGGAAGAACCATTACCGGAAATCTTTATTCTGTTTAGAACAGCCGTTTTCTATACGACGCACTAGGGGTAATTGCGGGTTTGACGTAATACGATCATATATGAGAAAAACATCGACCCATAATGTAATCTGGGAACAGATAATGCGTTTATCCGCCGAAATTGAACGTTTATCGTTAATTTCTTATATCATTAATTTCTATACAGGGTGTAAGAAAAGTAAGTGATAAAACTTTAGGTATAGTATCCTGACATGCAGTTTAATGAAAAAAAAAACCAAAAAAGATTTTCGTGATTTGTATGGCCAAGAGTTTGCCTATACAATTTTTTTTTCGCTTTTAGCGCCGCACTGCTCTATATCAGGGACACATACGTTACGTCCTGTATATTGTGAAAAATAGAGATAACTAAGGAATTATAGTTTTTATGAAAATATTTGTGTTAACATAAAACATTAAAATTCTTATGTACGTGTAGTTGTCACTGAATTCCTTCAAAAGTGCTGAGCCGATTTTAATGAAATTTTTTGTGTTAAACCAAGATCGGTTTGTATTGAAATTACAATTTTTTTACAGTTTAATTTAACGGGTTAATTGCCGATACCGCGTTGATTGACCGAAAACACTGTAAAACCTATTTCCTACTTGTAGCACATCATAATATTGTGTTATTTAGACATTATATTTTGATTACACTTTCTTTAATCTGGCTTTAGAGATCTCCGGGTGTATCCGCCTTAATATTTCAAAGGATTACGGAGCGAAATTACTGACCCTTAATTGCGGAAACCATCTTGAACCTTAATCGATCGAAACTTTGATTTAATTTTTTAAAAAATTTTAAATTATTTTTTAATCGTGCAAATTTTTTATCATGTTGTACTTTCTAATAATTAGCATACTCTTACCACTGCTTTCACTAACCACCTGCTAATGCCAAGAGGGTCCTAGCAGTATTTTAGGGTTATATTAAATGCTCACAATGTTTTTAAAAGTTCCTACGCCCATAGGACGTAGATGACATACAAAAGTTATTAAAATATTAAAGGAATTCCGCTTACATAGCTGTTTTAGTATGGTCGCTGGGGAACACTTAGCGTTAGGAGGCGGATGGTAAAGACGGGCATTAGGCTTTCAAGCGAGCAATATGTGAGTTGAGCTTGCGCGAAACAATTCATACAAAATTGCTACCAGACTTATTCCACTTTTGCCTATTGACAATGCCCGTTAACGGGATTAGTGAACAATTTTTTTCACTTATCCCCGTTGACGCCATTTTGGACATATTATAAAGGGGATTTATTAACTAAAAAGTTCACTAGCTCCCACGTTAAAAATAAAATACTAATGTAAGAATCAGGTACCTTTTATTTATTATCGGATATCTACTACTCTATCATTGATTATTTTTATAATTGTGACTCTGATTTCTGTTTATATAAACTTTTAAAGTATTTTTGAAAGTTTTGCAATGAAGCTTAAATTTTACTTTATTATAAAAAATAAACAATCACGGTGTTTTTATCAGATAGTAAATAAAAGGTGCCTGAATCTTACATTAGAATTTAATTTTTAACATAATGATACTTTTACTAATAATAATAATACTTCTATTAATGATATTTTTAACATAATGATAACATTAATCCCAGTGAACTTTTTAGTTAGTAAATAACCATTATAAGTAGTGGTTTTTAAACCATAAGCACAAATTGGCGTCAACGGGGATGAGTGGACAAAAAGTTCACTAATCCCACTAAAGGGGGACATTTCCTATAAGAAGATTGTCAACGCGGAAAAGTGGAATTAGCCCAATATAAAACATGCTGTATAAATATTTTTCAGAACAGAAAGGCAGTAAAGTCGTAATTTTCGTTGTACTTTATTATAGACTGCCCTACCCTGAAAATGGCCTATTTTTCTTTAACATGGATCTCTAAACAGCGATTATTAAATTAAAGCCAGATACAGCTGAGTCAGCCTTACTTTAGATTCCAAATAATCTCTTTACCCCAGTTTTTAATAAATAAAGAGATATTTCCCGCTGACCTATTTAAAGTTTTTCTTAACTTTTTTCTTACTATACGAATACATTTATATTTAAGTATTATCACATTTCACCTTTTTTATTTGTTACATAGTTTAAAATTTTGCGCGTACGGTGGTAAAAAAGGAACACTCGGCGCTCGGTGGTCGGCAGCAGACAATTGTCACTTTTGTAACTTCGAAAGTATTAATTAGTCTGATTATCTTTGTAACTGGGCAATCATTTGAGGTCTCTAACCATGACAATATATTGTCCGTTGTATCACTGTGTATTTTTAGCTGCACCCAGCGAACATCAGAAAAAATATCATTTCCAAATGAAACGTAGTTGTCCAACATTGATTTTTCCATAGCTGTTGTGGGATTTTTCTAACGTCAAACTTTTTCTATCACAAACATCGGAATACTCTTTGCTAATAATAGACAACACACAAAGGCCCATTCTTCATTTTCATTGTTCTACGGGATAGCTTAATTAGTAGTTACAACAAAGATTTGACGATCTCTGTGACTAAGCTCGTTAGTAGCTTAAGCCGGGGCCGCGGGTTCGATTCCTGCCGACGGAACAAAAAGTTTTTCAATGTTCCTGGGTCTTAGATGCGTATTAACATTTAAATATGTGTATCGTATAAGTATAAAATATATTTTGTTACCGTTGTCTGGTACCCGTAACACACAAGACACCAGTCAATAGAGGATTGTTTTATTGGGTAGACATCCGCTAAGAAAGGAATTTTAAAAATTCTACCCCAAAGGGGGTGAAATAGGGGTTGAAAATTTGTATGAAAGCTCGTAATTTGTTCTGTTAAAAACATGAAATTTTATTTCTGATCTGCCGAATCAAAATAAATGAACACGTGTTTAAGCGTTTTCTGAAATTTTACTTTCAAAGGGTGAAAAGGGGGTGGAAAGTGTGTATAATAATACTTCTTAATGCGAGCGAAGCGGCGGGAAAAAGCTAGTAATAGTACATATAAAGCTTTACCACAACGACGAGGCGGGGACTATTGAGAATACTACCGGCGCGGCGTCGGGGTAGCACGGCCGGTAACAATGGTAGCCCTTCCCTGCCTCTCCACGCTCATATCCAAGACGAAGTATAGCTCCTGTAGTCAAGCTATAATAATGTTGAGCTTGTAGTTTCCTTTACCCTCTATAGTTCTGCGTTCGAAGTTTTTGCATAAAAATATAATATCCTACACTGAGCAAGAATAATTATTATGTTTATTTGTTCTTGCATATTATAAAAACATGATATGTTTATCCCCTCTAAATTTTTTAAGCCTCGTATTGTTATAAAAAACATAAAACAGCGTCCATTTAAGACAGTATTAAGGTAGAAACTAAGTTTTAGAAAAACAAAATGTAACCATCGGAGAGACGTTTTGCATGAAACTCTCCGATAAAACTCAAAACTTTTTATTTTTTTCTGTCTCCAGCTAGTGTATATCCCGCGATACAGTTCCATGTCATTACGGATAAATGTATTCTCCATATTGGATAGTGCTCAGAGACAATTCAACGTGTTTTATTTTAGCTATTTTATTATAATAAAATGTGTTTGCATTGTAATGCACAGATATTTATAAAACTTTGTGCGCCTAAAATGAAATCCAACCGAAAGTGTAGAGTTTTATAAATTAGGCTCAGCTTACACTGTCGCAGAGTTGAAATATCGTAAAACAACATGTTTATCTGTAAAATAAACTAACCTCTATATAAATACGCTCGACTGACGACAAGCCTAGCCATGCCACATATTTGAAATGCACCATTTTGGCGCGGATGACAGTGGTGGGCGGGAAAGGAACTAATGATAAAGATGGAACAACAAGATAACATATATTATAAATCAATTATAATTTTATGATGCGATCATAGAATAATATTATATTTGCATTAATTTAACACTACTTATCACATACCTTTATACAGATATCGACATAAGTTTTATCGCCAGAAAACTTGCAGCACTATGGAATGTCATTGTTTCCGTTCATAATTAAGCGGCCATTTGCAAACTACGTCAGACTTAGTTCTTTTCCCGCCCACTTCAAATCGTCTCAGTAAAGAGCTGTCATTTCAAAGGGTATCGTCAGTCCAGCGTATTTATATAATAGAGGTCAGTGGTAAAAGATATAACAAATTCTGCGAATTCCGTAAAATCAGCACGAACACCGGGTCATTCAATTATTTAAGTACCACAATGATGCAAGTTAATAAAAAAACGTTAATGTTGTAAATAAATGTTTATTAATTACTCTAAAATACTCAGCTTACAAAAATAAAAGGTTCATTGAAAACAGTTACTCGGAACATCGTTTTGATATTGATAGCTTACTGACGAATGTATTGGGGTTGAAGTGGAAGCCAACTTATCGAAATATCGACCGATTTCATTTTTCATTTCATTGGAAAGATTAAAAGCGATAATATTTTACGTTCAGAATTTTATTTCATTTTGAGAGCGGAATTCCGATTATGCAGGATGAGCTTGGTATTCTTAACTAGAAGCAGTTAACTGGATAAATATAGCGGAAAAATAAACGATTGATCGAGTGGCAGGCCGATTTATGACATACATCATAAATCGTACATACATTCCTAACTACTAGACAGATCGGAATAAAATTGAGCATACATGTAGTAACTTTTTGCCGTGGGAGAGCCATGTTTCGGCACGAACGGGCCAGCCCTACCGGAGTGAGACCACGGCCTCACAGAAAACTATCGTGAAACGGTGTTGTGCTGTTTCGTTCAGTGAGTGAGTTTACCGGAGGCCTAACTTCCCTAATCCTTCTATCCCGTTTTCCATTCCCTATTCCCTCATAAAGGCCGGCAACACACTTGCGACTCTTTGGATGTCGCGAGTGTCCATGGGCGACGGCATTTGGGGTAGTACCATTAGGTAACCCGTCTGCTCACTTGCCCTCTATCATAAAAAAAAAAAAACTAGCAAGATGATACGTCCTATGCATACGGTTGGAAGAAAATTTCATAACGAAAGCGTAACCGTGGAAAAAAACTAGATACTTAGTATTTAACATTCGGAATTATATTTCATTTAAAAAACTGTATTTTGAATAATATGGACAGCTTAACGATATTTAGACTAAAAGTAACAAACGTAATAAAATACTTTTTAAACAGTTTATTACAGAAAGATTATTTCTACACGCTGCACTGTTTACACATTATGCAAACTTCTTTAAATCCTAGATTTCTTGACTGATAAAAAATATTTTGTCTAATAGATGATGCCCTCAACTCAGTTGCGCCAATTTTTTTTATCACGCGAAAACCGTACATTATTCCGGGATAAAAAGTATTCTATGTTTTTCCCCGGGACTAAAAGTATCTCCGCACAACATTTCAGAAAAATCGATGCAGTGGCTTGGGCCTGAAGAGGTAACAGACAGACCGACAGACTTTCACATTAATAATATTAGTAAACAGGGTATAACAAAAGTGATGATACCTAAAGGATCGTATGTGTCTCTGATAAAGAGTTCACTGTGAAAGTAACAGTGCTGAAAGCGAAAAAAATTTTTGTGAGTTGTATGGGCAAACTCATGTCTTGACTTGGGTTTTTTTCGCTTCCAGCGCTGCTATTTTTACAGTAAACTCTATATCAGGGACACATACGATCCTTAAAGTTTTATGTCTTACTTTTGTTACACCCTGTATAAGCGCAGTTCTCCAAGTAAAATACACCTACCTAAAATTTACAACACAAATCAGAATTCCAGTAACACCCTTTGTACCTTTAACATACTCGTAAAAACGCAAAGTGAATTTTAGGTTCGTGCGTCGCCACGCGCGAAAATTAGTTTATCTTGCGGCAATATTGTGCCTTTACAAAAATATGTCCCTGTAATAACAGAGTGGGACTGAATATTAAGTTCGTTAGTGGAACAGTGGCGTGAAGTGTTTCAATTAATTACTATGTGTGCTATGAATGATCGCGGTTCAGTTGGCCTATGATTTCGTCAATTTGCTTTGGTGATCGTCTCGTATTCTTCATGTAAGCTTTGTAGAGATTAGGCTGGCTCCATTGACTATTTCGTTAGTAGTCAAATGACGTTCCAATCATATCTATGTAGCAATTGATAGAGTTTGCGTTTTTTTTCTAATTTGAGGACAAACGAGCAAACTAGTCATCTGATGGAAAGCAACTACGGTCACCCATGGACACACAACACTCCGGCGTTCGCGATGCGTTGCCGGGTTTTTTTAAAGGACTGCAGTTCGTAATGGTCCAGAAACAGCGATGGTGATAGTTCATACCAGAGTTTTAATAGAGAAGTTACGCGAAAAGCACACATTCACAAAGCACTCATCAAAATGATAAGGGTGGTTTTTCGCTTAGGCCAATGGTGATGTTTTGCAGATGGTGTTATAAAATGACGATCGATGAAGGCTATTAACTCCCATATACATAAATTAAAGTTATCGTATGCATTCCTTTGATCTATTTAGTTTTGTTCAGTGAAATCCTTTACACAATCGCACATTGAAAGAGCTCTAGAAAAATTGAAAAACATTATAAACTTGTTTTTTTTATGTTCTTAGCTTCTATCAAATATTTACAGTTGCCGTCTAAAAGGCACTGGCAAAATCGCGCATAATGCCTTGTTCTGCTCCGACACCGCGACATTTAACTTTTGTACGATTATGAGATCTACTCATTAACTAACTCATGATATTTAGTTTTCTTTTTTAATACACTTGATTTTGATTTAAGTTATTTTAAGTCAGATAGTCTTGGTGCATTTATTTTATTCAATTTTGAAGGGATCAGTGCATCTTACTTAAATTTGATCGAAAGTTCTTAGTATGAATAGCCTTTCCAAATACTTCCAAAATAATTTTAATGTTACTATTAAAGATACTTCTTTTTCTCCGTTATGTAGGTAAAGTCAGGCACTCTACTTGTTAATTACATAAAGTCTTCTTAAGATAAAACTGCGTAAAAATTTTCTTCATGTGGAAACATAAATTCCGCCTAAGTGCCTTTTCTCTCGTTAATGAACATGACAATATGAGGCCCTAATCACCCACTTAGTGACTCCGTCAGGGGACGTTTCTTGCCGGAGAGAGTGCTACGTGAGTTAACCGGAAAAACTTAACCTCTTTTTTTTCGATTCGACCGTGAACGCATTTTGTGTTTACTAAGACTTTGTATGGGATTTATACATGTGACCGGGAGCATCGCTAGGTGGCGCTGTACAAATCCCATTTCCCCTGAACGTTGTTCCCAATTTCACCGCTTAAACAAACTCCTATAGTGCTTTTGGTTAATATAGACGGCAGCGGTCATTAACCCTCTGTCCAAAAAATAACACTTTCTTTAATTGGACAAAGGTTTAATGATCACTATTAATATCAATTCGATTGAGCGAAAACATAATATTATTTAGATTTTTTTTCATTAATCCTTAGCCAATGGCTATGCTTTTGTACTAACGTGAAGATTTTAAGCAGATAAATTATATGTATATTTATAATAATAGCAATATTATGACGATTATTAATATTGTTGTTTCCGCTCATGAAAAACAAATTAACCTAGTTACTCCGTTCGAAGCTTTTGTCCAGTTATCTCCTTAATTTTTTAGGGTTCCGGAGCTAAAAGGCAAAAACCCTTATAGTTTCAACCTGTCTGCCTGTTCGTCCGTATGTCACAGCCATTTTTCTCCGAAGCTATAAGGATTATATTGATGAAACTTGGTGAGTAGATGTGTTCTGTGAACATGTTCTATATAAAAAATAATAATAGTAATAAATTTGAAGGGGGTCCCCTATACTTAGATCTGAAAAAACTTTTTTGCGTCAAACCCAAATATATGTAGGGTATATAATATATGGATAGTCTTCAAAAATCAAATTCAGGTTTGTAATATCATTTTTTTTTTAACAAAATAGTTTGCATGATATCCTTCCAAAGTGGAAAGATGTGTGTCCAACTCTAATTTAAAAAAAAATTAAAGAATAAATTTTAAAAAAATAATGATTAGTTTATATGGTAACACATATAAACTGTAATGGAAAATTATTTTGAATGAGATCTAGTAGTTTTTTTTAACGTCAGATTCATAAACCCCAATTTAATTTTAATTTAATCACTCAAATATACAAACTAAAAAAAAAAACACTTTTAATTACTAAAAGTGTTTTCTGCTGCGGAAACCTTCTATTTTCTGCTGCGGAAACCTTCATAGGCGAGTCCGACTTGCACTTGGCCGCTTGTTTTCATAAAAAAAAGTCAAAAAGAAAAATAGCAGATATAGGCCTTTCTATCTCTTATGTCTGGTTTACACTTACTAAGTAGATAATAAGGTAACTAAATTTTTAGTTATTAATTGCATGTAAATACAAAATTTAGTAGCAAGTTGCAAATTAAAATTTAGTTACTACTTGACCAGATAATTGTCCATCTTGAATCAACTAAAGAGCTTAACTGCTTAAATACGTTAGGACATACACTTTAAATTAAGTCATTAAAAATTTTGTTACGTTAATATCTACTTAATACGTGTAAACAAGACATTAAGGTCGTAAATATTTTGTGGTGTCAGATTAAAAATAAGATGTATTTTATTCCTGGAAATGTCTGTAATGAGAACTTATTGTGTGTGAAGACCCTTTTAAGCCCGGACAAGTTTCACTCCACTGAAAACTATTGTTACATAATAGCTCGTAAGCCGACCTAATACTGGCAGTGTAAGCCGCTTTTCCCAACTTATATTGCTAATTTGATATATTTTACCATCATCTGTAAATTTTACCTGCGTGGATTCTTGTGTCGCTAATTTTGGCAAAAGAAAAATCTTAACAAGCTATGTGAATAATCGAAGGGAAGATTAATATTTTTTCGAAAACGTAACAAAGAATGAAGATCACAAAAGATCGCTTTCCTAACCCGAGGCACCTTTATAAATTAAACTGAAAACCAATTGGCAATTACATTCTTACATCTAATATCTGGTCCCGATAATTTATTGGGATGTAATAAATGTGGGTAAAGCTTACACCGTCAAATATATTTAAAGTCTGTTAATGTAGGTATTTAAATCTAGAGATTTTTTTATAGTATTTTGATGGACGAATTTTATACTATTAAAGAAATTGATACATAGGCGACCTGCGTCATTTAATCGGGATATGTCAATTTAATTTTACTCGTAATATGTCGAAGTACGAACTACTTAGGTTCGCCATTTACCTATGGATCGTCTTGTCTAGTAGTAACACAGAATAAATAATACAAATTTAGTGTACTATGTTCAACGCATACATAAAATTCAGATTTTTTGTTAAGTAATGAATAAAGTAGGAGACATAAAAGTTTGTTCGTCACTTTATATGCGTGATTATTCTTGTAGCTGATGATGAAGTACTTACCATTAATTTGTCTATGTACTTACCAAATAAAAAAGTTAAGAAATTGAAAAACGTATTTCAGTGGGGTGTACCCATTCTATGTAGTATATTTTATGGAGACGTTATTTCTTGATGTGCAGAACCCAGCCAATTAATATGGTAATCAGCCTATAGTTAACACCCTACACTCTACACACTGTACAAAGAACAGCAGACTTACATTTATATATTTACCTACATATTAGTAAAACCTAAACTATAGTTTTCTTTTAACAGATTCATTTAAAACGTCTGTTTAAAAATGTTTATTTTGTAGCTTGTATTCTATAGGGCCTCAGAGCTCTGCGACGGTACTAAATATACAAATTGGAACATAATATTTTTTTTATAGTGTCTTCGCTAATTATTGATAGAGTACAAATTTAAGTAAAATGTCCTTGTGGATGATGATGGAATTTTATCACGAATGTACCGTGTACTACCAGTGAATTTGATTCATAGGCAGATTGCGGACATTACGATTAGGTCGCGTCATGTCAAACATATCACGATGTTTTATGTATGACTAGTTGATGCTCGCAATTTTGTTACGCGAAAAGTATCCTATATGTTGCCCAGACCTAAAAGATATTAAATAAAAATAAAAAAAAAATTATTATACAAATCCGTTGAGTAGTTCCGGAGATTAGCGCGTACAAACAGACAAACAAATAAACAGACTTTTTTTTTTGTCGATTTGTGTTCTATTAATATTCCTTAGCCCCCACATTGATAAGATTGTAATAATATTAATTGTACAGACACGCCGATTTTACTGTTTTATTATATGTATAGAAGATACTAGCTGACCCGGCAAACGTTGTTTTGCCATATAAATAATTTCCCCTAACACTGGAATGAAAAATAGATGTTGGCCGATTCTCATAGATACCGGATAAGCACAAAAAATTTCATCAAAATCGGTCAAGCCGTT
>JAOTAV010092504.1:0-11344 GCA_026546445.1 Cyclargus thomasi | reverse complement strand
TCAGCCAAATCTGTTCTGCCGTTCTTGAGTTATAAGTGGTGTAACTAACACGACTTTCTTTTATATATATAGATTTTTGTTTCTTTGTGCATGACGTCGCAGAATAATTATATAACAAAACAGCAAAGCGCACTTATGTTGCTATTTTTGTGCTACTTTTTTAATGTATTTATTTATTTTACACAATTTATTACACATTTTAGTTTAATTTATTTCAATTTAATTTCAGATTGCCGCATTAGTTTTTTTGTTTTATTTGACTACTAAACTACTATAACAACACTCAAGTGTAGTTTTACAACACCTAGATGTAAATGACGTCAAGCAAAGCCAGTGCACCAAACTGATATTCTCCACAATGCTATCGTACGGCTCGCTTCCAGCATTAGAGATAACTTATCTTCATGTGTGCTTAAAAATGGTCAACATCGGTGCTGAGATTAGCGATGCACTTAAAATATTTAGAAACTCAAAACAAAAAGGGCAAAAAAAATTTATAAATCTGTTACATATTAGTCATCGAATTTATAATGTTTATAACGTTATAAATTGAAATACAAAGTAGCTCGTGTAAATGTATTTTGAATTCTTTTTTTTTTCGTCTTTGCTTTATAGGAGATAAAAAATATCTATGAACCACGGGTGGTACCACGGGGCCTAGCTAGTTAACAAATAAATCACAATAAAGTATCATGAAAAAATACGCCCTATATAACATTATTCACTGAATGTGTTACGAGATTTGTTTTGTGTTCTTATCTACTTATTCGGCCCACTCTTTATAAATATACACCCGCCACGCATAATGGTTTCTTGTTTGTGGATAGCGACGTCTGATCTCCAAATTGGAAAGGAAACATAAATCGCCCTTGTAAAAGCCTCGAGTCAGAGTTCAGTACAAGAAAATACTAGAATTTACTTAATTACATTTCATTTGAACAAAAAGTAAAATACATTTTAAATCAACCTGTATATTTCATCAAAATTTGTTTAGTATTTAGTCACATAGATCCAAACAAACTTTCACATTATAATATTAAAGTAATAACAATAAGGTAACAGGATTATCTTCAAAACTTTTTGCAAACGATGGCTTAAGTTCTTGATCACTTCGAGGCCCGGGCTGTGATACCTTATGACAGAAACACAACAGTGACAAAAAAATATGACACTACTTAACCGCTGATGGTAGCAAGAGTAAGTCAGAAAAGTTCAAGTCTAACAAAATTATGTATCAGATGACCCAGCCTGTGATCCTAAACCGAATATCCAAAACCCTCATTCTAAAAATACGAAAAGGAAACTTACTTTTCTTTAAAAGCTAATGCATTTCAGAAAAAGTTCACGATTTTTGCCGGTTGAAAAGAATTGCGCCACAAAAAGAAAACTCGTCCGGAAATGGATATCGGAGGCCCCTGGGAGATGAGGGGTTAAATACAGAATTTAGAAACCCTTCTGGTATTGAAGGCGCTTATGTGGGGTCATCTTAAGTTACCCATCTAATCGTTAACAAAATTAGGCAGATATTTACATTTCATTAAAATAAATTGCAGTACCCTATTAATCCTTAGTGTTTATACCCGAAAGTATTAAAATAAATAAAAATAGTTTTCATTTTGTAAACATGTTATTTGCTACGGAATCCTTTAGTCGTTTTTACTATTCAATGCTCAAATATGATAAATAATTTTTGAATAATATCAAGAGGAATAAATAAAACTATAACAATGAAACAAAATCTATGCATTATTATTCGGTTTGCGGCGAATAATGAAAAAAGGACTGGATTGGAAAGAAGACCTGTATGTATAATACAATGACTCCCGGTAAGGTTTAAAATAAACTGATCCTAGATTACGTTAGTATGTTTAACGGATAGCATTTCGAATCGAATTGCCTGAATTTAAGGAAACCGATACTATAGGGTGATTAAAGGAGTTCGTATTTAACGTTTTAATCACATTTTGGCTGCCTGAGCTCCGAAAAAATTGTATAAAATATTTTTTATAACGGATAGGTTAGGTTAGGAAGTTCCGGTTTGCTTCTCTCCCTCCTTTCTTCTTCTTAGTTTTTGTGGTTATTAAATTCAAAGAATTTTAAATAAATCAACCCCGACTGAAACATACATTGCCTAACCATATATCTATATATATGCGGCTTTTTGAGCGTTAGGAATTTAACCGACCACTCATTACTTAAAGAAACCGTACAATTAACATCTTTGTGTTCTTTGTATTTAAATAAAATACATAACATCTCGTTCATAAAAGCAATAAGCAAAAGACGCGTTTCTTAAAAAGTAAAAGAAGTTTTTTACATTCATAGTTTTCTACAACTTTTTGTTGTTAGACTCATAGCTGCAATAGATATAGCAGGTACACTGAAGAGTGCAGATTGATAAAGTTTT
This sequence comes from Cyclargus thomasi, assembly GCA_026546445.1. Classification (NCBI taxonomy): domain Eukaryota; kingdom Metazoa; phylum Arthropoda; class Insecta; order Lepidoptera; family Lycaenidae; genus Cyclargus; species Cyclargus thomasi. The sequence goes on along the minus strand of JAOTAV010092504.1, from coordinate 8,937 downwards.
TCTCACTTCTAAACCGAACTATCAAAATCGGGTAGTCGCTCAGTCTCTACATAATAATACATTTCATTTAGAATTCAGTTAAAGAATCAGTCGCATATCAAGATTATCTATTTTCACGAAAAACACTTCATTCACCACAATATATTAGAGTGATCAATGTACACTAAAGTTCAGAGTGACCGTTTTATGTGAATTAGGTTATAAAACCACCAGCTTTATGTTTTGTATACTCGTCCTTGAATCTCGATTACCACTTAAACTTCGGCGCCCTCAATGAGATTAAACCACTAAACGTGTAATTGAAAAATACATTTTGAAACGAAATAACTCCGACGGGATTTACTCTCAATCTTGTCTTAAATAAAATTGTTTTCGGCAGTATTAACTGAATTGTACAGAGGCTGAGTTATTCGAATTAATGCAAACTTAGGAGTTGGGTAAATTTAATTATTTTTCTCTGAGGAAAAACATAATATTTTGATTATGAAAATGAGGTCGTGTTTGTTTTCGTCAAGTAGAACAAATATGTTATTTATGTATATCGCACATCGTTTATATTTTACTAGAAATCGTATAACATATTCATATTCAAATTGTATAGTTTGAACTTCTATTATTACAAGTATGAACAAAACTTTCTAAGGCGATAGTTTTATGTAAGTTTAACGCAGCCTCTACATATTCGATATTCGTTGTTCGATCTGCAAGTGTCTACATAATTAGAGATATAAGTGGATGAAGCAGATAACTAACATTTTAAAAACTCCCGGAATTTTGCGTTATGGACGCTTTTAGACCCGAAAAATTAATGGAAATTAATAGATTGTCGGTTTGATGCACACACCTGCTAAATACTAAAATAGGTAAAATACAAGATTTGTCAAAATTTTATTTATCCGCGTCCTCTACTTATTTCTTCAATTATTATTGTCCGTGGTACTTTGTCAACTCATCGATCAAAGGCGAACATATATGAATGTTGGCGAACAATTCCAAAATTTCTTATATAACTTAGGAATTATTTTCAAATATTAAATATTTGGAATTATTTTTGTTCAATTTATTGGATTACAAGTATTATAGATACTATTCAGAACATATCCAAGAGAATATACATAATAATTTTTGTTATCATCGGAATGATTATTATTTTTACGATTTGCAGTACCAGTAGGTATTTTAAAGTAGTAGATGAGGGTCAATTCACTCCCAATTTGTAATGTAGTCTGTCAATTCAATACAAATTTATAAAAGCATCAACGTCTCGTCACATTGCGGTGTGAATTGACCCTTAGTCGCGAAGACTGGTTAGCGTCTGTTGTTGGAGTGTCGGTGATCAGCGAGTTTGTTGTTGAAAGACGAGCCGAGAATAATTGAATAAAGCTTTTACATAAAGCAACATCTCGACATTGTATTTTCACCAAATAATAACTTCAAATTACTATTCATACTAAAATATAAAGTTTTCGGAGTGTTCTCATCATATCAATTTGTTTATTACGTGAATTATTTTATTATTTCGTATTATTTCATTAAAAATATTTTCATTCTATTTAAGACAAATGACTCGCTGGTAGTTGGGATATAAAACGCTAAATAAGGATCCGTGCTTGCAAAAATGTTTTGACTGCAAATGTAGAATTATGTCTAGAAACTTCACAAACGGAAAATATATTCCGGGAAATAGAACTCCGCCAGCTATTATTATCGGTCTAGCCTAGTTCCCAATAACTCTGCCTAGCCAAAGCTCAATTAATAAACCCTGACCATAATTTAATTACAGGCAACAAATGCTACTAAAATATCAAGCAGATTAGATGTTCAATTTAACTTTTTTCATCAGTATGAAGTACAGTGCAGGTAACATGTTTAAAAATGTAAATGCTCATTTTGAGAATTTAATATTAAAAAATTATTAAAAAATACGTTTTGTTACTCTGGCAACAAAGTTTTGAATAATAGGCTGTTTGACCGAGCTGCAGGTTTGGTGTTCGTAGCTTCTGTATAGTACTGTCATAGATCGTCATAGGCTCTACGACAGCCTACGGTCTATGACGTAAGCTCGCCGTAGTAGTCCGTCTAATGGGAAAGTGTGTTTGTTCGTTTATTTATCCTTTCTTTCGTCGCAACGGAGCAACTTTATGACGTGATTTTTTGTGTGAAGTCAGTTGGGAGTCTGGAGAAGGAGATAGGGTATTTTTTATTCCGGAAAAATATACGGTTTCCGCGCGATTAACTTATTTTGACGCAACGTCGCGGACATCATCTTGTAATTATATATTTTCAATTTCACTTCTACCGAACTGATTTATTACTAACAACAAAAAGTACATATATTATGTAACAACATTTATTGTATTTTTGATTTGAATCATATCCACGGTGCATGGAATATCAAACTCTTTATAAAATTTGTTGAGTTAATTTTAAATATTTGTATGCGGTCGTAAATTTAAAAGTTTAAAAAGTATTAGTTTTGAGTAACTAGTGATACATAGACATACATATCTACTCATGTGCAATTTTATTTACCATTACAAATATACGTTATTTTCTATCTATGTTATTTGAAATACCCTGAAGAGATCAACTTTATCTCCCGTGTGTAACGAGTTTATATACGAGCCGCTAGATTCTCCATTTCCTTTACAGCAAATTTGTAGACGAGGCCTACATCGCTTTATATTATAAACAGAATAATAATTATTATCAGCATCCTTACGATGCAAAACGAGATTAAATTTCTGTAGACAGAACTACAATGCTATAGGTAAAAAGAAAATACAAAACAAATAAAACTCTACAGCAGTTGATTGCAAATTGATGGTAGTGTGAAAATTCATGCCTCAAACTCTTTGAAAAAAGTCAGATTTCGAAAACAAGCTAAATGTCCAAAAATAGAAAACCCGACTACAGAGACCATTACAATTTAAACATCAAGTTACATATATTTCTAGAAAAACTTTTTAAAGCCCTTTATTATGATACCCTACTCGACCTAAATGGGCGGCAAAAATTTTTGGAACCGCAGAATTTTGACCGCAAAATCCGCCAGTTTCATTTTTAAATTTTTTAATGCACCTCGTGTTACTGCTCAAGACGAATCTATCGATACCTCATACGTTAAAATCCATCAAGCCGTTTAGGCTGCAGAGCGTGCCAAACAATTATATATACATACAGACTATTCTCAAAAATCATAACCCTCCTGGCGTAGTCGGGTAAATATGCTAGACTTTAGGTTTTTTGGATCTACGATGCCAAGAACAAACGTTTTATCAACTTTAGATCAATAACCTTATGAAACTTCTATTTACTCATCAGAAACATTAGATATTATATAGTATATTTAAATTATCCAGTTACTACACGTTTACATCAAGGATATATCGGTATAATCCAACCTTATATAAGTCACTTTATTTATCTTTGTACACCCTCTTAGAAATACAACGACTGTTATTTGGAGACTGTTACGCACAATTTACTGAACCAATATTGTGTGATATGTGTCACAGTAACCTGAAGAGAATATATATATATATATATACTATTAGTAAGAAGATGTGATTCAACGTAATTTTGCAAAAAAAAAACAAAAGAATATAACAAGCTTTTAAACTTTTATTTCTATGAAACCCAAACAAAACTTTAGGGCGGAATCAACCACTCGTCGTTTAACCTCGAAATTTATTTATTAAAAGTTTATCGAGAGTTTATCATAGAACAACATTTGAGAGAAAATTTGGTGAAAACATTAAGCAATGTCGATAAACTTGCTTTTGAAACTCGAAAATGTGTTGCTCAAAGCTTTCGACATTCTCATCGTCTGAAATACAAACAAAGAACTTGCATGATGAAGAATTCATTTCAAAAGGCTTTTTTTTCGTCAATGCTTTTGTATGTCTTATTAAAGCATTAGATTACGACATAAGAAATATTTGATTAATTTAATAGTATCATGCGGATTCACCCTGCAAAAACAATATCCAGCTATCATTTTACAGGAAAAAAGTATTAAATCCTTTCCCGGATTCTGCTCTATGTCTATGCCTAATTTAATCAAATGCGACCTGCAAGTTTCGGAGCCTATTCAATGCAAAATAAACGACCAATATAACATGAGTGTATTTATTATATTGTTACTCATAATATTAATTGTAGACATAAGTAGAAAGAAATAACTAAAATTTCATAGTATTTCACCATTTATTTTTTCCATAAAATTTTTTAATAATTCATGTAATTTAGATATTAAATTATATCTTGCGTGTCTATTTGTGCATAATTCAAATCCACATTTTTTTTAATTTCAAATAATTTTTCCGGTCCTAAAGCATTCATTTACGCAAAAATCCGGCAGTTTTTTAAATGTTAGTTACCGGCTTCTTATGTCTTCAATTATTATCGAAATGCCTTAATTATTAGACTTGACTTTTGTCTAACGTAAAGCTAAATACTACTCAAAACCTAGATCATTCTCCTCATCTACCGTCATTTTCACAAGTTATACGGAAATAAAAAAAAGTGAAGTTCTCGGCGGCAAATGTCAACTGCGCTTCTTAACCTCGTCTCAAGTGTGAGCCGTGCGGTATGGGGAGCTCGTGCACCGCCACTGTAGCATTATGTTGACACCATTCACTTGCTATGTTTTTTTTTAACCTTTTTTTCCACTAAGTTTGATGTAAATAGCACGTAAGTAACTATAGGAAAGAATGATTATTACAAATTTAATGTTAACTCTATATAAAATCATATATTTTATCATATTTTCATCATTGAATATTATAGATCATTGTAATGAATATTCGCAAGTAGTGAAAAGCTACAAGAAATATCGCTTTTAGGAAACATAGTTTTGATTTTTTAATCTCAAATAATTTAATGTGTTAAAGAATTAGCGGAAAAAAATCACGCAGATGAAAATCACTTGCGCTGACACGAAAAATAAAAATAATGTAGTTAATCATAGATAAGGGCCTTCATGGTTTTAAATTGTCGATTAAATACGGATAACCCATAATTTCTAGTCTTATCGTTTTCTTATAAGTTACAACTAGTAACAATCAAATCGAAAATTATAGCTGATGTGATTTTACGTTAATAATAACTAACGAAACTAACGAATCCGAACTAAACCACTGCAACAAGCAGGATTTAGACACCGAAATATAAATTTCTAAGACTTACCAGCTCAGCTTGAGCGAAATCGTTCACAGTTCAACCGACAGCACCGGCCGCATGACGACCGTCACACATGTTATACACAGAGCAGAATATCCACAGATTAATCCAAAAACAGTAAGTCAAGATCACAAATCGCGGAAACAATATTTCGAAGTCGTATGTTTACTTTGAGCAGCGTACCGCACGCGTCCGTGCCTCGCAGAAGATGCTCAGCGACTACAGTTTTGGCTTTGGGCGGGCGGCGCCCTCGCCCCGCGCTTCGCTACCTTTAACTCTTCGTGCCTACAAACCCACTTCAAATACACGAGGGTTAAAGACTTACCCTTAGTGATTATATTTTATTAGTAAAGTCACATTATGTATTTTAATATTTTAAACGGCGTCATGAATTATGTTTACGAACGTGTTTTTTGGTAATATCACATAATAAATAATAGTACAGTAAAATGTAATTCTATTTATGCATAGATGTACATAGTATGTACTTTGAGAATAAAGAAGTAAGTGGAAGAACCAAATAGCTGCACATAACAGCATTAGAACAATTACTCAAAAATATTTTTATTATGCTTTGTAACAATTATTTTAACAACTCTTTTAATTTTCTACTGTTATATATTTAACGAGTACGATATACATAGAATTCAGTTTTTTTAATCATTTTGCTGTCCTTGAGGCCTCCATTTATGAAAAAAACCGTCAGTTTTCAAAATGTCAGTTATTAGCTACGTCCAGTCATGTCCTCAATTGACATTTACATAGCGTAAAAAAATTATAATAACTTGAGTATATAATAAAAAGATTAAAAAGTCAAGTTTATTAGAAAAAAAAATGAAAAATTTAAAATATAATAGCGGTATTTTAAGCCAAAATTTCCAGATGATGATAGTGATAACGCATGTCCCAACTCCCAACTCCCGGCTCCCGGAGAGGAAATTCATAAAAATATAACGCACTGTAACGAAAAGTGACCCTCGCGTTATTCCCGCCCGTCGTAAAGTTCAAAATTTACATAGTAATAAAGATGGACGACGTAAAAAATGGAAAAGCAATTTGAATACATTACTATTTTAATATTTTTATCACATACACACGTACATTTACAAGTATTTTGAAGCCGAATATAATTTTTATTACACGTTACAAACGTCACTCGACATTTAAAAACTCAAGCTACAATTTAGCAATATATCAGTAGTACCAGCGTTCTTGCAAGGATCACACACACATATACAAGCTATCGGTCCTTGTAAGCCGTAATGCCTGATTGTGTATTTTAGCTTTCCAAAATTATACAAGTACAAGATATACAAGGATGTTCCTTGTTGTACAAAGATTTTCTTTATTAAATAGGTAAGTATGATTGATGATTACTCGGCGCCATCGAGTGACCCAAAAACTTAAACAAAGAGAAACAAAAAACCGACACTAACCGCACGAAACCTTTGGGTGTCCCACGGGGACCCGAATGTAGGTTACAGGAATACGAGGTGACAGCTGAGGGCTGATCGATTGACGTGCATGTGGGAGCGGGCTTGACAGACCTCTGGGTGCCGCTGGGATATGCCACGATCTAAAGCAGCATATCTATTCTACAGGAACAAAGTATAATCGTTCTTGAGGCTATATAGTCCGGGTGAGAGTGCTGATTTTATAGAAACTCGAGCGTCGTGGAGACCTAGTACGTTTTGTAGATTAGATAAAACGTTGTAAGAAATAATATTTTTTATTTTAGCGGTGGTTTAGTATAAGACGCTATATAGATCGCGATTATAAGGTTATAAAAAAGAAATTTCTTTGAATAAATTGTTTACATTTAACATTTATTGGACGACGACGACTAAAGAATTTAGTTGAATGTGACATAAATATCTGGGGAGCTTGGTTATGAAAATATGACGTTTTATTTTTCTATGCTATTACAGGCTTGTTTTTGGCGTATTTTTAACTGGTCTTACAAATAACTTCTTCTTTAATATATATGAGTCGCAATGGTCATTATAGAGTTCACTGTGAGCAGCACTGACATATTAACATTTATTTTACTTTTGTATGGGAAAATTTTCAACACTGGAACGCTTGTACTACATACATTTAATTATGGAGTCTTAAATAAATTATTGTTGCTGAAACAATTTTTAAATTTTCACGTATTTTGCAGTTTCGTATCCAAAAAGTATAAGAAAAATCTTGCTATGAAATTCCGGGCTGTTCTTCTCTCTATCTTTTTTAGTAAGCTAACTTAAACTAACCTAAGTTAGTTCTGTTCAAACCCCGATCAAAAAGAAGGGTTCGTTAAACCTAATTTGCGAAATCATGAAAGGCTTTAAGCAACATTCTAGATTAGTCCGTTCAATAAATAAATATTTAAATGCAATTCTAGAAGTATAGTTTTAAATCGGAGATTGTTGTTAATTTTTTTATTTATCCTTGTCTAGGTTTTTTATTCTTAGAACCGATAGAAAATTACATTGGCCATTTACTTACAGGTTGAGTTTTTATTCACGGAATATTGCTAAAAAACATAATTTACTTAATTTAAAGCTATGGATTTCCACAAAGTAACGCATGATTCTATTAACAAAATAAAGAGGAAAGAAACAAAGTGAGCTCTCAACATTAACAATCAAAATACAATCAAAAATGTATGCGGAGACCAACATTGAAGCGCAACAGGGGGTTGCGGGAATCAATACTCTTCTATATTTAATGTGATGTCTGAATTAGCGACGAGTCCCGCTTCCCGTTGTAAGCCTGTTGATTTAAAATCCGAATTCAACAATGAGGCTTAATGTAATCTGTAGCGTATAGGTATTAGGGGCTAATAATGAAAATGGTAGCTGGAAAATAGAAACGTTTTGTTTCTTAATAATAATTCATACGAATTGCGATATTAAGTAGGACTGAAACATTTTGGCACTAATAAAAACAATGTTAAGGAAAACTCGTCAGTTTTCTTTTTGGTTGTAAAAAAATACGCAATTAATTTTTACCCAAAAGGGTAGCATATCAATTTCAATTTTACGTCACTAATATTTTTTAAACAAGCTGTTGCCCGCGACGTGCGCTTAAAACTTTATAAACTATCCCATTTTTACATAATTTTTTGATTACTGCTCAGATCCTATTGGTCGTAGAGTGATGTTTTATAGCATTTAGCCTTCCTCGATAAATGGACTAAACAACACAAAAATATTTTTTCAATTTCGGCCAGTAGTTACTGAGATTAGCTCTTTTAAACAAACAAACAAACTCTTCAGCTTTATATTATTATTAGTATAAAAATGTACGATTGTTTACTTAAATGTTTCTCCATTGTCGATCATACCAAAATACACGTATATTGTACTAGCTGATTTACATAATAGAAAAATAATATATCATATGTTTCCGTCGGATAGAACATTCTTCACTTAGCCGCGTGAAAAGTTTGTGGTATAATAAGAATACTTTGTAAATGTAATGCACAAAGATGAAATATGCCCCAACGTCATTTAAAAGGAAAATGGTAAACGTATAAAATATGATGTAGTGATGAGGGAAATCATGCACGCGCCGCTGGCTCTAGTCGATATGGTAACGCGTAGGCCGGGATATGCTCATGGCTAATATGGTACGACGCAGTCAATAAACCTGGGATATTGAAGAATTACCGTCTACGTATCTCAGAATATTATATAAGAATAAGAATAAGAATAAGAATACATTTATTTTTAACATCACACAATACATAATAATACGGCAAAGATA
>JAOTAV010092493.1:0-11345 GCA_026546445.1 Cyclargus thomasi | reverse complement strand
CCCCCCCCCCCCCCCCCCCCCCCCCCCCCCCCCCCCCCCCCCCCCCCCCCCCCCCCCCCCCCCCCCCCCCGGCCCCCAGGGTCTGAAAATGGGAAGCGCGGGGCGGCGTGCGACTGTGTTGAATGTGCTTCTTGTAAGCGTCGAGTCTTCCATAGCGGTCGGGCGCGGGCGTGTACTGTAATTTAAGTATTAAACGATAATAATATAGTATACTTATCATAGCATAGAGCACTCGCGAGTTTAGTTAACTGACAGACACAAAACGATTACCTCGTTTAGTTACGCCGTAGGCACGTTTAGTGTTCATTTCGCGTTTTGTTATTGGACATATCAACTCAGGCACCAATCGAGACTATAGTGTAAGCGGTTATTAGATTTTTTCGAATTGTTTCTTGACGAGAGAGGCCTGGGAGGGAATTTTTGCGTCGATGATTTGTCGCAGGAGATACTCATGTCAGGAGCATTGAGAATATGAATGAGCACGAGACGAAAGTTCCTTTTCGAGTCTCAGATTTTTTTTTATTCAAATCTTTTGAAATAGCGATTTCTTTCTAGACGTTGCTAATGTGACAGTATTAAGTATATACACATTTTTATATATTTTTAAATAAATAATAAAACTGCTATTCCTTTAAGGTTATTCCGATGTGTACATCGTCCGTCTAAATCTATCACTAGTTTCGTGTATAGTTTGTGCGTGTTCTTCGAAAGCCTGATGACGAATCGCAATTTGGACCTTTGAAAATTCTTATTTTTAAATTGCCGTTTCAAATGCGTATAAAATTTCCTAAAATTCCAAATTTGATTTCGACCATCGGTCACGTGTCGTGACGCTTCTAGAAGTTAGGTATCGAAATTCAAAAACGAATTGCGAGAGTAAAATTTTGATGTTGCTGTTTTAAAGTTTGTTTTCTTACACTTTGAAAATTTTAAAGTATAGTTGTTGTATTGTATATTCGGGGCACAGGCGACTGTGGAAGCGGTCCCCTAGCGTAATTCTAGTAAATATCTTTTGTTACTTGCCGGTTCATGCTATAGATAAACAGTAATTAAAACAATAAAAGTTCTCTTATAACAGTTCTGGTGTTTTTTATTTATGTCAATTCACGTAAATTTGCTGATTACACACAATTTTATATATCTGTATTGCACGACGAAGTGCAGACGTCATTTAATTTTTCTTATTCCGTATGAATATGTTTTTTACAAAATCCAGTTTTGTATACATTTTGTATACAGGTGTGCTCAAAACGCCTCTAGTCTTGAATATAGATTATTATATTAACAGTCCGCAAGTTAATGAGGCATATAAAAGTATAAAAAATACTTAGCATTAAAATGATTTATATAACTGTCAGTTTTTGTAATCTCAGTCAGAGCAGAAACGATTTTATTCCAGTATTATTAGATATTTCGTTATATTTTTCTAGAGATTTTTAATCACATCCTGTTCCATGTTTCATTTATTCACTACAAAAGATTCCGATGGATTCCGTGCAGTCTAGTGCGGGAAAGAGACAGCCTACATGTAGAGCGAGGCGGCAAATACAATATCACGTTTGAGCAGCTTGATGGCCTCGCTGAACTTGGTCTCAAGGTCGGTGTTGCCGATGTTCTTGGCGGCCTGGCACAGCTGACGGAGGACCTCCTCCAACCGACGCATGCAGCGGATTATGGATCCTGGAATTACAAATTGACTATTTAGAGCGTGTTTTAGGTACAGTTTATAGGCAATATCTAAGAAATTGATTAACAGCCAGTTGCCTGACCTACGTCACTTGATCGGAACATGTCAATTCCAAGTTACCCGTGATATTGTCGGTTGGGTTTGACATAACGCAGCCACATTACTTAGGTCCCGCAAAAGGGGATATGAATCAACCTCCTCGATAGTCAATCAGGTTTTATGCATTGTGTAACAAGACAATCTAATTATACTTTACGTTGTGCATTAATAGAGCATAATTCACATAACATAACTTTCATTACCTGACACGCATCACAAAATATTCAACTTTCAGAAATATTTATTATTTTTTAGACTAACTTATTTACGTGCGGATTTCTCAAGTTATGGGATTTCTATTTAAAGTTAAAATCTGCTAGTTTTTTTTTATATTTGAGAAATCCACACGTAAATAAGTTAGTCTAAATAATAATAATAATAAATATTTCTGAAAGTTGAATATTTTGTGATGCGGTGTAATGCAAAAGGCGACTTTCGTATACTTGCTGCAAGCGACCGCTTGGCAGAAATTCATTTCCTTGACACTTTATACGATAGGTTTCATGTTCTAGCGACATTGGTCTGACTAACCATACCACCACTACTAGTGGCGTATAGCAAAATAAAACCTATACTTGATGTTGTAAAGTCGCATTTTATTTAAATGTTTATCGCTCGCGGTGGCTGTTTGGCATAAAATGAAGATATAAGGGGAAGAAGAAGATAACTAAAATTTTAAAAACTCCCGGATTTACGCGTTAATGGTCTCTTTTGGACTCGAAACATTTGAAATTAAAATAATGAGGATTTTGTGTATAGCTAGACAATGAAATAGGTAATTTACAATATTTGTTGCAATTTGATAGTAAAAAAAAATAGTATTTACCCGAAAGTTATAAAATGTTAGTTATTCCCTTCTTCCACTTATGTCTCCAAATATCAAAAAGTGACTTTAAGCCCGGTATATATCATATTATCCGAATTTCTGATCAGAAAAATCTGACGCAACTGTCAATACTATACAAAAACCTCTCAGGAATTTCGAAAAGTATGCGGGGTCCACAACAAAACATGAACAGAACAGACACCCTGTTCTGTTTGTCCACCACCACCGTCAACCAGGAACGACATTATTCCGAACCGACAAAAGGCAACGTTATGCTCTAGGGCCTAGGCTATAGATTTCATTTTCAAGCAACATTGCTCTATCGTCTATGTCGTCGCTGTCATTACTGGCGTAGAGGAAAATGAAACCTGTCACCTCTGTCACTATGACGGCGTTGGTAGACAAACGGAATAAGGGCGATGACATTAGAACACCTACCTTCGAAGACATCAGTCATCTTGCATATCTGCAGGAAGGAGGCGCCGTTGGCCCACGCGAGCACCACGTCCATCAGCGTCGCCTTAAACTTGCCCACGTACTCGTCCTCGTCCAACTCCATCTTGCAGTCTATTGACACCTTCGCGATGCGCCGCGCGTACTCCTGGAGGAACAGATAATTAATAAGGGTAAAGTGGAAATGATTGTAGTGATATTAACGGACACGACATACGTTGTCCAGCCGGGCTAGTTTAATAATATAAATAATTTTCAAATCTCCTTGAACACCTAAAAATTTTTTCAAAATCGGCAAAGTCGTTTGGGTTGTGTTAAGTGACTAACACACGCACATGAGAATTATTACAGCGAGATTTGTGGGACAGCCATGCTTTGGGACAAATGCGCCGGCTCAACCGGAAAAAGTCCGGCCCCAAAGAAAACCTTTTGTTTCTGATGAAATATAAACGCACTTTTTAATATTCTACAATGAACGCATCTTTTAAATGTATTGTAGATGTCAGTTGTCACTGTTACCGCTTCAGCTCTCTTTTGCATTACACGATCTGTCACAAACAATGCTCCGTCTTTTACTTAAACTAAATCCTTATTTTAACTAGCTATCCACTATTTTTTTCATCAGTTTTCTATTGTTTCGTCAAGTGACTTTACGGGAGGCCCAACTCTCTACCTTTGTATTTCCTTTTCTCACAACATTCTATTCCCTTTCCCCACGTAAATATTGACAAGTTCTAATAGCAAAGATATGGTACAAAGTTACAAACCTGCAACTGTCGCAAAACACCGCGAAGCTCCTCACCCGCCGAAGACGCCTGTAAACGTTTTACATTTGTATAATTTCCCTAAATGTTTATCCTTTATATAATAACATACATCACATCGTCTAATTCCATGCTAAGTTAAACTTGTGCAATTGCCCTTGTATATAACGGATGCACAACGAACAATATAACATTATGTCTTCTTTGGCAAGAGTTTACCCTTTATACTAACTCACACGTGCGTATCTTATGATTACTTACATTACGGGCATCGACGTACGTCGCTGTTGTTTTTTAATAATAAAACAACTAAGATGTAAATGTATTCTCACCGAAAAACATTACATGACGAAACGTTTGGACAAATAGTGCTGGTTGTTTGTTACCTGTGAGGAGTTCTCGTCGCAGACGAAACAACACACGAGCGCGGCGCTCTGCTGCGGCGTGAGGGAGTTGAACACGCCGTTAAATATCAACTCCGTTAGCAGCAGTTCGTCCGCACTGCAAATACCGTGGATATTATACTAGGGGAGCCCAGGAGGGGATATTGTGACATGCTCGAGCGCGTCAGATTAATATTTGTAGGCTTTATACGTCTTTATATACCATCATGGTATATAAATCAGGTTTCTTAGTTGGCGGATAAAAAAAAGTAAGTATTGAAATGTTATCGTAACTGTCAGATTAAGAAAGGTGATATTGAAATGAAAATGAAATACGACAAAGAACACTTCCACAGATGTTTTAAGTGTATGATAAGCCAGTTACACTAAAGAACATCTAAGCCTTTCAATTTCGTTACTAAGATTAAATGGTTTAGCTTTTGCTGTCTAAAATCTTGTATGTGTACTTCTAAAGTCCTTAATCAACTACTAAAATAAAAATAAAAATGCTCGATTTTTTTTTCTTTGTTTTACTGTAACTAAAAATCATACTATATCTTCACGACTACCTAGGTCTACCCCTACCATGCATACTCGTATCTCTCGTACATACCTGCTCAACTCGCACGCTATCCGTCCTTTAAGCTCTATGACGTCAGCGGGCGTGCAGTATCCGAGTCGCCTCAGCACTCGTTTCCGTTTCTTCAATTCATCCATCTGTAATATGCTCTTAGCTTTGACGAGCTCCGCTCTAGCCTGAGTCAACTCTTCGAATAGTTCCTGTTTCCGCTCGTAAGACGCCGTCAACGCTGTTCTGTTCTTGTCCTTGTGTAATGGGTGTTCGTATAACCTGTTAATTTTAAAACTTAAGTTGTAATGTTAAAACTAAGCTTAGAGCGTCTGTAGCCTAGCGGGTAAGACCTTTGGTTCGCACTCCTTTTGTTTGGTGCAGGTTCGGACCCCGGTGGAGGTGTGTATCAATGAAACATTTTCCGATCTCAAGTACATAATGCGAATGCTCATTGCCGTAAAAGATCTTTCGGCACGAATGGACCGGCTCGACCGGGATGATACCACGACCTTACAGAAATCTGGCGTGAAACAGCGTTGTGCTGTGTTTCGTTCAGTGAGTTTACCGGTAGACCAACATATACGTATTGCCATATTTTCTACTTTCTGTACTATCAGTCAGTGAGACTCTGTATTATATTCATCAGAGGAGTTGTTTCATACTCAGATGGCGGACGAACTCATTTTGGTCGCATTTTCTCAAATCCAGCCGACACAAACGACGAGGCCGACAGCCGTCTATGAATTCTGCTTACCTATCTTCTAAAACTTTGATTCTGTCGACGCACTCCTTGAACACTGGGTCATCTATTTTCATGTCTTTTATCGGGTTGAGGAGGGGTGGTCCTTCGGGGAACCGTTTCTTGACCTCCCCTATCGTCTTGAGGACGGACTTGCGGTTGTCCGCCGGCCTCAGGTCTTTAGGGTAGTATACACGGAGCGAGCTGATCTGGTATATCAGTGTGTGAAGAACTGGTACCACTTCTACATCGCCGGACTGAAAACATTTTATATTTTATAATGCCATACAAAGATATAAATTATTCTTTTCACATTCATGTTTCGGTCAATTCGATGACTGTTGGGCGATACAACAGGAAGGGCCGTGGGAGGCCGGAGTGATACGACGGCCTCACAGAACACTGGCGTCAATCGGCGTTGTGCTGTGTTATGTTCAGTGAGTGAGTTTACCGATGGACCCCCTAATCCCCTTTTCCCTGTCTCTATTCCCATTTCCTATTCCCTCATAAGAAGGCTGGAAACGCACTTGCGGCACTTCGGATTGCGATTCTACGAAAAATTCAACTCTTTAGCTGTTACTGTTCATGAGATACAGCCTGGTGACAGATAGACGGGCGGACGGACAGACATCGAAGTCTTAGTAATAGGGTCCCGTTTTAACCCTAAAAGAGAAAAAAAGGTAGCATGAGCGTGCAATACATGTGCGATATCAGATTTGAGATCTTAAAACTTTCTCTCTGTTCTTCTTCCATTCAAATACATACGTATTTTATATTCCATTCAAATATATATTTAGACGTTAAATACTAACCTCTCCCGGTGGACAGGGCACGTTAGTCTCCAGCTCATCAGGCGTGGACTTCTTGACGTGCAGCAGTATGTCCACGATGATGACGGGTTCCGCCGTGAGAGGGTTCTCCTCTTGTGGCTTCTTGCCCTTGCCCATTTTGTGTCTGAAGTTCACGATTATACCCCAGTCGTACTCGTATTTTTCCGTTTTCACCTTAAAACATTTACACTTTGACTACGAAAGATTTAAACATCTGTTAAACGTTTTGTAAGGAATGAAAGGTATGGAATTCTGTTTTCAAAACATTGTGTCAAATGGACTGCTCAACAGGTGTCAACAAAAAAAGTTATACAGCAAGCTAATTTTTTGTATTTCGACATTAAAAAAATATATAAGCCTGTGGTGGATCGCGTTATGTCAAATCCAGTCGACTAATCTCGACTAACATTGCCTTGTGACATAGTTGACCAATTAGTGTAGGACCAGCCGTTTCTTCGACGAGTAATACCTTGACAAGTCTCCCAGGCTGTAGGAAAGGCTTCAAGTACTCTGGCCTGGTGATAAAGCCGCGGAACTGTGCTCCCAGCAACTCGAGCTGTGCGCGCGCCGCGCAGTACGAAGCGACCGACGCTTCTTGATTAACGCTCATAGAGTTGTACTCTTTCTGCTTGGCTTTCACCTCTGTTGGCAGAAACATTAGATAAATAATTTACTGTTTACTTAAAGAAAAAAAAAAAACGAAATATTTAAAGTTGAAATTGGCGGTCAAGGGTTTTCGCACACTCGACAGTACTGAAAGCAGTTCCTTTGAGGTCGACCGAAATAAATTAATGATGTTGGTGCAAATTGACTTTAAGCTTCACCTCAGTAACTTCCGTGGACTGTGTTAAATAATAAAATAATAGTCGTATGTAATAATAAAACAAATAAACTCACTATCAATCAAATCGGGGATAGCTGTTTGGTTTTGAAACTGGAAGAAACTTCTCTCCAACATGTACTCTGGATTGATTTCTTCCACCCTCAGTAAGTTTAGAACCTAAAATATTAAAAAAAGTTATTACCACCATACATAAAAATTCTCGAGAGCCCTCATAAAGCTGCGCTTTTTAGATAGTTAAATAATTTATGAAAATTGTGTTCACTAGAACCATACCATGTTATAAGTCAAATGGAAGGCGGAGTTGATGGGATCGGCTTTCCCCTGCACCATGCTCTTGACACTCGTTGGCGTGACCTTCTGGTCAATCATCAGTATCACTATTCCCTTGTCGTCCAGCCCGCGCCGACCAGCTCGACCAGACATCTGGATGTATTCTCCGGATGTTATCTAAACATATAAAATATATTATTACATTAGTTTTTAAACCCGACAAAAGGTGGGGTGTTGTAGGTTTAATGTGTGTGTGTGTGTGTGTGTGTGTGTGTTTGTGTTTGAGTGTGTGTGTCTGTTTCCGTCTGTTTGTCTGGCTATGGCATAATTATTTTAATTTAGTTTTTTAGGATTCCGTACATAAAGGTTAAAAATGGTACCCTATTACTAAGACTTCGATATCTGTCAGTCTGTCTGTCTCCAGGCTGTATCTCGAGAACGGTTATAGCTAGAGACTTGACATTTTTTTACAGATATGTATTTCTGTTGCTGCTATAACAACAAATACTAGAAACAAAATAAAGTTAATAAATAAGTAGGTCCCTCATGCAACAGACGTGATTTTTTTGCCATTGATTGCTCGATGTAATAATGGCAATAGGCACTTTAAATGTAAAAAAATATATTATTTAAAAATAACATTTTACCAATATTAATAATTAAGGTGGACTTTCTTACAGTGTTTGCTCTAATACGGTACAGAACCATTCGTGCGAGAGTCCAACTTACACTTGGTCGCCTTTTTGTATTAAAGGATACTTACTTGAATATTAGACATGTTTGTTGAAAATCGATTGAGTAGTTTAAAAGTTGTAGGGGTGAGAGTGCGGAATAGTAACCAAATGTTCGCAAGAAATTGCTGTTTTTTTTTTACTTTTTTACTATTGTACCAGACAAAATTACAGACATGCTACGTTATACAGGGGACCTAAAAAGGTTGTAATATCAATATTGCAAAGGAATTGCTCTACAATTCGTTTTAGTACATTTTGTTCAAAAATCGAATTGTTTTGATAAAATAGTTACTTCAAAATCAATTAAAATTAATTGTGAAATCATTATTTTGCAAAATAAGCAGTTATTTACAAAATAAAAATAACAAAATGAATTTTAGGGCTGCTGACCCACTTTTTTGTTTGGGTTATTTATACAGCAACTAGGTAAATTATTAGATTTGATATGATATGAGAAGACCAAATTACAGATCTTTTTTCCAGGTGGGTTAAGCTTGATTCAATATGATATCTTGATAGAAATACTCACAAAACGAAAGTCTTTGCCGTCGAATTTTTGACAGTTTGTAAACACTACTGTTCTGGCCGGCATGTTCAGTCCCATAGCGAATGTTTCCGTTGCAAAAAGAGCCTAAAGGAAAGAAAACGTTTCTTAGTTGTTTACGTAATATGTGGTCTAACTATGTAATAGGGAAGACCTTTAAAATCTTGCCAAGGCTTTGTACGACGGGTTTGTGGGCCAGTGGCTTCAATGTAAAGGTTTAAGCTTTAATAAGTAAATAGCGACTATTTTTAGTAGGGCGTCCGTGGCCGAGAGGGTGCTTAGTTCGAATCCGGGTCGAGGCGTGTACCAATGATACTTTTTCTGATCTCAAGTACCAATAAGGAAATTAATTCCTAGGTGATTGGCGGACCTAAGTCGGGTCTTTCTAATTCAATGCAAGTCGCAAACTGTCGGCTGGACTTATATTATACTTATATATAACGCGACCAAATTATTAAAGTCAGCTATCGGACCATGAAGCAATTTCTCTGATAATATATAAATATGAACGCTCATTGATAAAAAAAAAATCTTCCATTAATTCGATCTTTGAAATTCGACAGCATTACAACTACAGCAATACTTACCTAAAAACCTACCGATCGACCGAGAAAATTCTTATTCTTCTCGGTCGTCCAATTTGTCACTAGCCTTTACAGGTGAATTACCTTTATGAGTCCCAATCCGAACAATATCTCGATAGTCTCCTTTAATATGGGCAGCAGACCTCCATGATGTATCCCTATACCTCTTCGCAGCAGCGGAATTACGTTCTCAACTTGCGGTAGCTTTCTGTCTTCCTCTGTCAGAACATCCATAGCGTTGTTGAACACTTCGTCCACTAGTTTCTTCTCTTCAACTGAAAAAAATATATATAAGGGTAAAATTGAGATTCTATTTTTAAGTATAAAAATGAAGCGTCAAAAGAATTATTACATAATATTGATTGGATAGATAATATAATGATAGAGTTATTGAAGAGAAAACAATTCAAATAAGCTATCTAGATATAGTCAATGATGACATACAGTGAAAAGACAATAGTTACTAGAGCCAGAACGGCAAAAACGATTGATATGTTTTTTTGCAAAGCTGGAAAATTCATATTTTTATGATTTAATGAAATTGCGGTGGTATCCACAATTAGAGCGATATTCTACATCGCGCTATCGAAATTGTCTAAGTTCGTCGGTACATATCAACCACGTGGGCTTCGGCCTCACCGGGCAAAACACCTCGCTCCGTCGGAAGACCTTCCTTCGTGACGCCTTATATAACCACAAAATTATGGCTTTGTCATTTCGCCGACTGCATGCATCAATTAACATTACATTCACAAAAAGTTATTTGAAGTTATTTGAATTCAACTTACTCGTATTGAAGTCCAGCTTTGCCATCTGCATGGCGTACGTCTCACAGTCCTTTTTACTGAAGCTGAATATGATGACGGGCGCGAAATTCCGCTCCATGATCATCTTGACAATGTTGAATATGTTCGTGTTGTTGTTCCCGCGGGGGCCGCCCTTGCGACCTCGTTGGTCACCTTTGCCCGCCTCACCAGCGTTACTGAGTACCGCCATCGCCGTGTTGAAGTTGTCTTCTTTGAATTGACCCTATCAATTAAGTACTATGAGAGCAAGAAATTTTCAAAGTGTTCTGATCTTTAATTTGAATGTTAAATCTTATAGCGTCACGCCGCGTCTATTTTAGCATTTCCAATTTAACAACTTATGACATTGTATTGTAAAGCAACTAAGTAAGCTATTAAGTCTAGATAATAGGATACTTTTATCCCGCGAAAATTAGTATATCACGTGGGAGCCGTACATTTGTACAGTTTTTGCATAATATACAAATTTTCGCTTAACCAAAATGTTGCCCGCATCCAACTAGTTGCAAATGAATTAAATATTTGTAGGAATGGGAACATACAAAAACACAATTATTAAACATTTTTTCGCTTCATACATCTTACGTGATGACTTACGAACTAGCACTTGACCAAATTTTACACACTTTGAACTTTTACACACTCTGAACTGCGTTAAATTGCTTAATGCTGCAAGATTATTTTCACACAGAGAACTAACACAAACATATAAGTAATTTTGAAGTAGGCATAAAGATAAAAGTATAGTTAGTGAAACTCAATGCGTCGCTGCGAGTGCCAAATTCTATGTTTTTTTTTTATTTTTCGTTAAAAATAATCTGTTTCGTTCTGCATATTCTGATAAAACCATTTTTGTAAAAAATCGTGTTGTGGTATCAATAATTTTGTAATTTTTTATTTTCAACCCAATAACAGGTTTTTTGTTGTTTCCTACAACCTGACCATAATCACATATGGAATTACAACGTACGTACGTACAATTCGACGAATTGTACGCGCGGCTCTATATGTGGGTAAGCCTTTTTCACTCGTACGGCGCGTGCCGCTTCGCTGCGACATAAAGAAAGTTGTGTATTTACAAGATCTCGCACACGTAGGGCCGCGCGCACAACTATCTGCCCCTACCCATTTTTCGGGGGGGTCTGAGCCCCTGTTAACTTAAGCTTAGTAAACAGTATCTTCACTGTCTTTACCGACACTTGCAAATCCGT
>JAOTAV010092482.1:0-11345 GCA_026546445.1 Cyclargus thomasi | reverse complement strand
TTATTTTATTTTAGTTTTTAGTTTATTATTTTATATAAATATACATATAAGGGCTTAATGTAATTATACTTAAAATTCAATAAGTCGTAAAGCTGTTTAGCAATTGCATTAAATATCTTGGCATATATTAAAAAAAAAAACAGTGTTTAACTAAGCAATATTCGGGTCAAAAAATTTAAATGCCGCAGTCAGAGACGCAAATATTAAATAATTAGGAAAGTGGTGCCTATGGCGCGGGCGTTACTTAACATTCCGATCACCGCTGCCAGCGGTCCCGACATATACAAAATCAAATAAAATGCCTTTTTAAGACATAAGCAATAGGTTTCTTTTTCTAATGACTTGGCCTAGCTGTCCTTGACGCCGCTGCATTGTTGTGGCATAGAAATGAAACCTATAGCTCGTGTTATCGTGTGTTGCGTTGCGACTTCCTGTCGCGATGATGGGAATTTTGGGAAACTTTAAAAATTAGACAAAAAATTTAAATAAAACAGCTTAGAATATTTGAGATTCGTTACTTAAAGCTTATAAGTATGTCAAAACGCAAAAAAATATGTCATAGAATGATCTTCATTCTTTAATGACAAGCGAGAACTTTTTTCTTAAGCTCATAGTTAATCAGAAAAAAAATTACCGTTGATATCGTTTTTTTTTTGTAAAAAAAACAGTATAAACTACGAAACTAACCTGTTAAGTTGAACGATTTATTTTATACAATACAATATACTCGTAAGTAACACATAATCTCGAAGGAGGAATTCTTGTTTCTTGTTTTTATTAATTGTATACTAATTACGTAAGTGGGGGGAAATTTTCGAAACTCCGAATCCATGGTCAAGGCCGTTGGTGTCTGTGTTCTCCTTAAGACTTACGCAGGACGCTTAAGTTAGCTTGAGTCCAGAAAATATTTTTGTATCTAAGGATGCATAATTTAAGTTTTAACTATAATATGTGGACTAACGAAGTTGAAACTAGAAAATGCGGCAAATTAAATGGAGGGTCCATAGGTATAATGTCTATACCTACAGATATTGGAGTCATAGCACAGTACGAATATTAATATTAGCGAAGGGACCACAGTTTCATTAAAATTCTAGGCGGTAGCTCTGATTGACCTTAATTGCATAATCAGATTTCGAAGTAGCCAGGACACTTGAACAGTGACATTGAAGTCGCTAATGCGAAACGCAAGGATATGACTGTAACAATTAAGTAGGCATTATATCTATATGTAGGTCATTTGCGTATCTAGTAAGATATGTTGTGTATAACAAGGCAATCTTGTATAGTTTAATATTCAGGATGTAACAATATACATATTCCTTAACTCCCTTATGTCTTGTTTACACGTATTAAGTAGATAAGTAGGTAACTTAATATTAAGTGACTTAATTTTAAGTGTATGTCCAAACGTATTTAAGTAGTTAAGCTCTTTAGTTGACTCAAGATGGACGATCAACAACGTACAGAGGTCGTAAATTCTGTCATTGAATTTGTTATTGATGAGTTTTTGGAGTAATAAATTCTTGAAGTACCCACTAAAAGGAGCAAGACGATAAACTGTACCCGAATACGCCACTACAATTGTGAATTTAACTAAATTGTACTGACATGCACCGGTTCAAATGTGTCAAGTGAAAAGCCCCGCTTACCAAGTTAACAAAAAAATTTTTAAAAATTATAATTGTCTGGGTAAGTAGTAACTAAATTTTAACTTGCAACTTGCTTCTAAATTTTGTGTTTACATGCAATTAATAACTTAAAATTTAGTTATTTTCTTATCTACTTAATACGTGTAAACAAGACATTATTCATAAAAATATTTAGGCAATTTTTAACTAATCAAGGTTCGCTGTCCCTTCGTGCGACTTTTTCAATAATTCCAGAAAGAGACTGCGAATATTAATAAGTTAAACACTGTTTAATTATTTTTATGAATAAGGAGATTAGTGTGAATGTCATATAAATTATTTAAATAGAGTTCACTGTGGAAGTAGCAGACCTAAACCAGCAGTTTTTTGTTATTTGGATAGACCTCAGAGTCATATATTTGCCTATACGAAAATTTAGACCAGTTACTCTTGAAAAAATAAGTTTTTAAGCAATATTTCAACAGCAAACTCTTTACCCGGGATTTGTACAATCAGAGAAGTTGAAAGAGATACAGATCTAAGTAATTTTACCGGGTTATGTCAAACGTAGCCGACAGATCACGACTAATATGGTGAGGAAATTACGAGTTACGATTACGGCTCTACTCGATATTTAATTATAACCATACTTAATTTTTCGTGTTTGACAGAAAATTCTTGATCACTTCTATCTCTACAGAATTTTCAATAAAAATGTATAAGTTAGGCTCACTATACCTTCAGGCCATCAGTCTGACGCCTTAATGATGACTGAGAAGGTCATACAAAAAAGTTAACAGTCAATCAATCGATTATTTTCCCATAATTCCTGACCAAACTGATGATTGAGCGTCGAACATCGTAATGAGGAAAGTGTTGAATAGAGGCTCGATACTTTTTCGTTAAATATGTACTCATGTTCTCTTCTGCACGCACGAAGCCACGCGTCTCGGGCCTGGAAAGAAGCGGCAGAAATAAAGTAGCCAAAAAATGTTCATCCTTCACTTTCTTCTAGAATTATGACTAAATCCAACTTTCCAGTGCTATGTTTAAAAGTCACGGATTTCATAGTCAAGTCAAGACCAACCGGTGGCACGGTATTGGCCTCCAATACCGATAATGTCACGTAATTTGCTAAACTCCTAGCATAGAGTAATAATGATTATAGCAAACAACCATTAAAACGGACTCAGTACAATAAAATGTAATTTCCTTATGAACTTCCTAAGAAATAAAATGGATAAGTAATTGAAGCTACGTTCTTCGATTGCTAATATTATGGGTAATAGAATAATAGAATAAATTATCTTAATTTTATAGTGTTAAGAAGTAATATCATTTTCATTTTTGCATATAGAATAACAAAGTCTTTATGATAATGTAATTAATTGACGCACGGTGTCCGATTATTAAATTAAAAGACCGGACAATAGTTTATGAATAAATTCTAAATAAACACATAATTTTAACCCGTGATTTTAATTTACAGATGGGGGACGATAAGAATGAAGAAAACGTCCAAGATGAAAAAACTTTGAACGAAGACACAGTCGCCGAGACAACGACGTCTGAAGAAACAGACAAAGAAATGGACACAGACAAACACAAAGAAATGAAGTTTCAATATGCAGAAAACGATATTAGACAACGCGACAATGAAAAATCCTTTTATATCCAAAACATTACAAACTCCTCGACCAAGATGAACGATCACAAAGAATCAAAAGACGAAGTACTTTTAGTGGATTCGAAGACTGTAGTGAGATTTTCTCCGCTGTGGAAACAGGTATGAATGTCATTTTTTGCTGCGTGAAAGACAATGCAAAGGTTTCAGTTTGCCGCAAATACCCAGTCAAAGTTCAAATACCTTCAAAATTGACACTCTCAGACGTAGACGCGTGCGCAGTATCTGGTTTACGATACATTTTTCCATTGTTATGTGGAAACGTAAAAAAACGCCAAGACAACTATGAAAAAAAACCGGCGAAAACATGGTTGAAAGAATAAAATAATCCTCTATACGAATGCAAATCCTAACTTTCTCACTAATATTATAAGTGGGAAAGTGTGTATGTTTATTTGTCCTTTCTTCAAGCTCTAACAAAGCAACTGATTGACTTAATTTTTAGCATATACTTGGTTAAAAAGATTAAAATTTATTAGAATAACATAGGCTACTCTTGGTCTTGGAAAAAATCAAGTTTTTTTAGGAAGTTGACAAGAATTTTCTTTACGAAGTTTTCGAATTTCACGCTAAATAATATTTAGAAAAATGCCAATTTATGTAATGATAACCTTTAAAAAACTAATTTCAGACCATGGCTGCAATGGGATCTATTCTCCTAACTTTCACTGCCGGGCTCACGTCTGGATACTCTGCGATTTTGTTGCCCCAGCTCAAGGAATTCAGTTCCATTCCATCTGATGAAAGCACGGCTTCCTGGATAGGTAAGGCATTAAATTTTACTTAGTAATATATACATTCTGAAATAAATAAAACTATTGTAAATTGTTTAGAAGCCCTACTATAAATAAAGCTTGATTAAGGTGATAGGCTATGTTTTGTGCCTTCATTTTAATATTTAATAAAATCTGACGCAATATTTTTAAACGAAATCATAATCAATGCTGTTTTCTCGTTTCAGCGGCTATGGCAGCTCTTCCGATGGCTCCCGGATGTCTCATATCGGGATGGCTGATGGAAAAATTCGGTAGAAGAAACGCTCATTATATCGTCTGCGCACCATTTCTTCTGGGATGGATCCTCATAGCTTGTGCAGATAACTTAGCATTGTTACTTTTGGGAAGATTTTTTACTGGACTCTGTGTGGGTTTGCTGGGACCACTCGGCCCAGTGTTTATTGGAGAAACGACTAGTCCACAATACCGGGGTATTTTCCTTGCCGGAATATCGTTGGCTATCGCTGTGGGAATTTTTGTTGCACACATCATTGGCACGTGGGTACATTGGCAGTGGACTGCAGTCATTTGTTGTTCGTTTCCCATTATTTCGGTGTTACTCTTAAGTGTAGTACCAGAAAGTCCAGTGTGGTTAATTTCCAAAGGTGAGGTAGACGATGGCATCAAAGCTTTCGGATGGTTGAAGGGACACAGCGATGAAGCGAAAGCCGAACTTAAAGGGATAATTGATAAACGCAAAGCTGCTGATTTAGAACCAGAACCGACAGTAAAGGATAGATTAAGGACTCTGAAGTCTCCCGAGCTATTGAAACCCTTATTAATTATGATAATATTCTTTATAACTTGCCAGTTTTCTGGCGTGAACGCCGTAGCCTTCTACTCAATCGAAATTATAGAGAAAGCGGTTGGAAAAGGACTGAACCATTACGCTGCTATGATACTCATAGATTCTGTAAGACTTGTAATGTCGGTAGTCGCTTGTATTGTTTGCAAAAGATTCGGTAGGAGACCTCTATGTATGATCAGTGGTATTTTCACTGCTTTGTCAATGATGGGTCTATCTATATTTTTGTACTTAACGGACAGCAAGCCAACAAACATGACATGGATTCCGTTGACGTGTTTGATGGTTTATATATGCGCTATATCAATAGGACTAGTGCCTTTACCTTGGATGATGTGTGGAGAATTGTTTCCGACACACGTCAAAGGATTTGGCTCCGGCATCAGCTCGGCAACAACCTTTGTCAGCTTCTTTATTGTGGTTAAGACTGCGCCGGGTATGATGATGAATTTAGGTGAAGTTTACACATTCCTAATTTATGGTATTGTCGCATTAGTTGGTACAATTATTTTATACTTCATATTACCAGAAACTAAGGGTAAGAGTCTACAGGAAATCGAAGATAAGTTTAAAAGCGGAAAAATTAGTATAGCATAAAATCCAATTATCAAAATACCATATTGTATTAAACTAACTTAAGTTTAAATGTTATTATCTGTGATATTAAGTACATATTATTATGATTATTATATTTTTAGAAATAAATTTATTTTTACGTATCTGATGTTTTATTTACATATCTCACGTTGTAACCAAAACTAAATATTTAATTTGAAATTAATATCGTAACTTATAATTTCTCTAACATATTATACATGTATACATGGAATGTGTAATGGACATTGACCACAATTTATGGACCAGTTAATAAAATGGCGAGTTCTAAATATAATAAACTTTCTTATATTTCAATTACACTGATACCATGATCCGTTTATCTTTTAACAGATAAATTAAAGATTATGAGTTCATTAAAACATTGTTAGAAAATAATTGTTATTCGATAGTGACTTTTAATAATTAAAAAGTATAAACAACCGAACATAAAGCTTGTTTAGGAAGGTTTAGTTCTACAAAAATTCTATACGGTTTATTTTGATCTGATCGAAATTGAAGTTGCTAGACTCGAGCATAAATCATTAAACAAATTCGTTAAAAAAATATATTTTTTTTTTGGAATAATCGATTTTTGCGAGAGTTTTAGCTGCCAGCCGAACAATTCTTCGAAAATTCCATACGGTTTATTTTAATGTAATTAAAAAGTATAAACAACCGAACATAAAGCCTGTTAGGAAGGTTTAGTTCTACAAAAATTCTATCCATTTTATTTTGATCTGATCGAAATTGAAGTTGCTAGACTCAATCATAAATCGTTAAAAAAATTCGATAAAAAAATTTAAATTTTTGGAAAAATTATTTTTTTGGAAGAGCTCTAGCTGCCAAAGAGTTCTCTACAAATTATGCTTTCAGTATTTTTTGATACGACTAAATTATTTTTGATACAAATCGGGAAGATAACATCATTATTTCAAAAATGTTTTTGCTGTACGAAAACAACGAAGCTATTACTTCAAATACTAAAGAAATCCAGAACGTGGGAGGCGATAAGAACTCATTTCATTTATTTTTATTTTCAATTTCGGGGGCCAATTTCATAAGTTGGTAATATGGTAGAATTATATTACCAACCTATGAGACAACACAAGATTTTTCAACATTCGTTTTTCTTTAACTATTAATATAACATTGATCGCCACTGGGAGTATTTTAATGAAACAAAAAATATTTTAATTATTTTTTGAAATATATATACTATTTATTTAATAGCAGTGATTGTATAATTCATTTTAAGAACTATTCGATTTCTTCTGAGTGCCGTCTTCTATTTCTTGCAGAGTCCTCTTATGTGTCTCCGGCAGTATAAAGTACAATATTCCAGTGCCGATCAAACACAGAACGCCGTATATCAAGAACGATATAATGTTGCCAAATCTAGTGAACATGGCCGGAGCTATCTTCACAACCACGAAGGAAGCTGCAAACCCAATAGCTGCACTCACTCCTGACCCCTGGCCACGATATTTGGTCGGAAATATTTCAGCACACATTATCCACGGCAAAGGTATCAGACCGATCGCCAAGCTACAGATGTATAAAAATAAGCAACTCAGCGGTATCAAGGCCATATCAGATCTATCGCTAGCGAAAATCAAGAACAGCGACAGTAAAAGCATCGCGACTCCTGAGAATATTCCGCTCACCATACATAGCAATCTACGGTTGTATCTCTTACACACGTAGCACGCTACAGTCGACATGAACAGCCTAACACTATCGATGACTATCATCACCAGATAGTGGTCTACTCCTTTACCGACTGCTTTTTCGATTATTTCAACCGAGTAAAACGCGAAAACATTAGTCCCAGCAAAGTTCACCGTTATAAAGAAAACGATCATTATGAAGAGCGGTTTCAAGAATTCCATTGACTTCCACATCTCGATGTATGTCGGTGATTGTTCGATTGACTGATTCTTATACTTTTCAATGATATTGTTCAACTCCAGTTTCGCTTCGTCATCGTAGCCTCTATACCAGTGGAACGCCTTTACGCCTTCTTCCACCTTTTGCTTCGATATGAGCCACACTGGGCTCTCGGGGACTAAGGCCATTAACAATACCGATACAATTGGGACTAGACCACAAATCACGGCCGCCCATTGCCAGTGCAACCAGGTCCCTATGCAGTGCGTAAAGAATATTCCTATAGCGATAGCCAAAGATATGACTGATAGAAATAATCCTCTATATACGGGGCTAGTAGTTTCGCTTATGAAAACTGATCCCAACGGTCCGGAGAATCCAACGCAACTACCAGTGAGGAACCGTCCGAGAAGTAAAAGCGGGAGGTTGTCTGCGAGAGCGATAATCATCCAGGCAAGGAAAAACGGTATGCTTATTATGAAATGCGAATTTCTTCTTCCGAATTTTTCAATAATTGAACCACCGATGACACACGTGGGTACCATTGATAAAGCCGCAATAGATGCTGTAATAAAAAGGCACGAATCAATATAGTCTGGCTACTATAAGTTGAACCTAGAAAAATTCATAACTTCTGTAGATGGTGTCACACCATTGTAGAGGAAAAAAAGATTTTGGTCATTTATCCTAAACACGTATATTGCAATATAAGTTTTTGTAAAAAGCAAAGTGCTATTCTTATTGACATTTATCGGTAAAGTGTTGTTTTTTAGAAATAAAATGCAATGTGTGTAATATGAAGTTTAATTAATTTGATATTTTTAAAAATTAGACTCCTAATGCCTGATGAAGGGACAAAATCCCGTTTCCCATATCTAAATTATGGCATTTTGATATGGTAATAAAAATATCAAATATTTAGATAAATAACATGTAACATCTTACGTAAAAATCAAAAGATCATTTATGTAGAAATACTGATAATCAAGTATCAAAATCATTAAATCAACTAATTGTAGTCCAATTGTAACCGAAAACAAAAGACAATGTCGGATTAATGTTGCTAGTCTAAATAAAGGCAAGGTTCAACTTATAGTAGCCAGACTATAAAATTTACAAACTAATTTGACATATTGTTTCGCAGAAATTTTAATATTTTTAGTTATAAGTGCTCTTTGTAAATCTTTACATATGATCACTCAATTTATATAAATATTAAGGGAAAAATCATCAAAAATATAACATTATCAATATTAGCACCTCACCTATCCATGATCCTGCTTCCTGACTTGTCAGTATGTTGTTATGCGACTTCTTCAGTTGAGGTATTAGTGTAGCTGAGAATCCTATAGTAAGTCCTGATGTTATTGTCATCGTTATAGCTCCAATGGACGAAAGAGTCTAAAAAATATAAAATACATACAAATTGTTTTTAAATTATAGGTTTTTAAAGTTTATTACATCGAAAAAACAGTTTCACTGTCGCACTAGATTTTGTATTGTTTTAAATTTATTAATTGTATATAATTTATCGTTGTATATTTTAACTGCTTTTAAATTATTAACTTCATGTTATGTAAAGTACATTTTTTCCAAACTTACCTGTCGCCATAATGGTGAAAATTTTGCTACAGTATGAGAGTCGGGATTGAGTTTTTCATCTATTTTGTTATCATCAATTTTTATTGTTCTATTATCTGTTATTTCGTTTTCAGCTTTCATATTAGCTGTATTGTTACTTATATTTCCTATATCACCCTTATCTTCAATACAATCATTTTTGCTAATGCTCTTTAGAACCACATTATCTTTTTCATCATTTCCTGATGCATTCATGGTAGAATGCATTTCATAATAATAATAGACATTTACAGCTCCATATTCTGAAATTCATAAAAATCACAATTTTAAAAATATGTTTTGTAAATTGATGAAATGTATATGCTATTCTACCAGATTTTGGCCGCGGTTTAAAAATTTTAATATTTGGAAACGTGACGCCAAAATCCAGTCGATTGGTTGCTTTGTTAGGCCGTGAAGGAAGGACAAACAAATACTTTCCCATTTAAAATATTAGTAAGATTTTTGATCGTAACATTTCGGCACCTATTCAGTTTGGAGGATTTTTTAAACAATTTATAAAGTTTTATGATTTGGCGACTTATTGAAAATTTATTCATTGTGCCCTTCGACCAAATATTATAAAGATTCACGGTTGCCGTCTTAAAAGTGTCACCGACAAAATCGCACTTAAGCGCTATTCCGCTCCTAGTCACTCCGAGATCGCGCTTTTGCCTTTTGTACGACTGTGAGCTTTAAATAATTCAAGTTAAGTTTAATTTTAAACCATCCAATTCTACCAACACTTGATTTTGATTTAAGTTGTTTTGTATCAGATAGTTTAATGTCTGTTTTACGCATATTAAGTAGATAAGTAGGTAACTGAATTTTAACTTAATTTAAAGTTAATAATCGTATGTAAACACAAAATTTTGCAGCAAGTTGCAAGTTATATGACTTAATATTAAGTTAAAATTTAGTTTACTACTTATCTACTTAATATGTGTAAACCAGACATTAGTGCCATTATTTAATTCAATTTTAAAGGGATCAGGAGGGTTATTATGATCGCTTATTCCTAGCCAAGTTCCAGCCAGTCAGCAGTCACGTGATACGTAAAGTTTGACGTTCCCCAATGCTTGATATCCATTCATAGACAACCAAACTAGTATGAAATCAGTTATTATTCTAATAAGATATTGTAATACGAAAAAAGGACAAGACATTTGTTGGCCGTATATTGAATTGCCTGGAACCATGCAGGTTTGTAATGGTCATCATAACCCCCCTGCGCATCCTAATTATATTTGACCGAATATTGTCAATTGTGCCACATAATCTTGAAACTTTTTGTGGGAAAAAATTTTTTGCAATGAATTTTTCCATTTAAATATTGTTTAAATAATTTCTACTCACTTTAATGTATTATTATCGGTTTTCCTTCAACGTGTTCGCACTATCACTGCTAAACGCAAACAGAACTAAGATATGAAGTAAATAATTAACAAAATCTTGGCAGTTTTGATTTTATCATAAACGAGTCGTGGTAGGATTAAAACAAGTCCTATTAGACCTGGCCCTTTACTTGCATAATTTTAATATTTTATTATACTTATTACTAGAATATTTCATATTTTACTAGATGACGCCCGCAACTCCGTTATGCCAAGATTCGTTTATCGCGCGGAAGCCGTACATTTTTCAAAAGTATCCTATGTCCTTCCCCGGGGTTAAAAGTATCTCGATACCAAATTTCCGCAAAATCCCTTCAACGGTTTGAGCGTGACGAGGTAACAGACAGACAGACACACTTTCGCATTTATATTATTACTATGGATGTATATATTTATATAAAAGTTAAAACTTCTACGAACATGTGATTATTTGCATGCGAGGCAAAATTTAAAATTTTCAATTTTTCCTTGCGGTCTTTGAAAATGAAGTTTAAAGGTTCCGTTTAAAAAACATATGTATATTGTTGATTTCGTTCGTTTATTGATGTTATGTGATTTAAAACCTCATATTCTTAACCGACTTCCGAAAACGAGGAGGTTATATGTACGGCTGTAGATATTTTTTTTATTACACTTTTGCTATAAAGAGTTCTAAATAAAAACCCTAATGAATTTCGTCTGTTTGTCTTATCTCGACGCTTATGAGATTTTCTGTTAAATTAATAATACAGTTTAATATGGTCGTTCGTAACTTGTGTTTTAGTTTGTTGACACGATAAGAATAGAAAAAATAAAGGTACTCCAGACATCAAATCAAATTTACACACGCACAGTAAACTGAATCAAGTACGTAATTACGATAAGATGAACTAGTTTATTCTGACGACCTCTGTGGCTCAGTTGGTAAGCGCGTTGGTAGCTTACGCCGGGGGTCGCGGGTTCGAATCCCGC
>JAOTAV010092471.1:0-11345 GCA_026546445.1 Cyclargus thomasi | reverse complement strand
CCCCTTGAATGCCGACAAAAAATTTCGTGAAAAAAACCCCCCTGTCCGCGGACAAAGTCGCGGGCAAAAGCTAGTTTATGATGAAAAATAAGATTTATTATGAAACGAACGTTATCACTTCAAACACAGTACACGGTAGAATATCTGACTGTCTCTCGCGAGATTCTTAATAATTTTTATGGTTATATCACTGTTTAGTTAGTTAGCAACAACCTTTATATTATTTTTATCCACTGTAATCAGTAATCCGTTCTATAATAACTGTATATTGCGACTAATAAAGCTTAATCAGTAAATATTAAGTGTATTGAATTTATTTAAAAAAAAACCTAATTAGACAAAATTATAGTAAATTAAATTATTAACTAAACATTATAACATAAAAGTATTATGCCAGTAGTTTAAGTAAATAAAAAACTAAATTTTACTGAGCTCATTGTAACCTGTCAAAAGCGATTTGGCATACAAAAATTCATGTCGTTGGGAGGCTTTCTCAATTTCCGAAATTTTTAGACACGGCTATTTCCACAGTTTTGGATGGTAATCCGCTCCAAATGTCGGGAATCACATGGATGATTCAATTTTGTTTTCTTTAAATTGCGCTTACCCGGAGCGCACCTAACTAATTAGAAAATAAAATTAACCCGTAGTGAACATATGAATTCACCGTTTAAGCTAACTCTTCGAATAACTTTTCTTGACAGTCGTGAACAATCTAAATGTCTAAAACTATTAAACCCCACTTCAGGAACCGTTGCAATTAAAACACTGCTAATCCCAAAACCGTTGCAATAAAAATCCGCCATTTTTTTTCATATTTTTATTAATATCAAGTATCATTCTCACAGTAAATACAAATCTAACGACACACAAATATACATACATACATACATACATACATACATACATACATACATACAAACGTACTTCGCAACACCAAGATTGAAGAGCCCAGACCAGCGCATTGATTAAACGGTTCTAGGCGTCCAATTGACTGGCTAATACGAAGAACAAATATATTGTGGCATACAATATTAACTTCTGGTTAGCTACAACGCCTCAGCACAACGAATTTAGAAACTCAGTACAAAGAAAAAAGGGTTCCGCAGCACCACATAGGAATGCGTACGGTAGAGGACTGCCACTTATGAAGGGTGGTTAATTTTTTTGGCGTAGGCAGATGTCTGAAAATAGCAGGTGGTATATTTCTAATAACCCCTCTGAGTAACTCTAAGGAGTCCCCCTTTTTTGTTTCGGGCTGGTCTGGGAAATAGCAGTAGAAAAATAGTAGAGCATAGGTCTTATAACTGAATATGAAAACCAGAGTGACATGTATACAGTGACGTTACCATAACATTGAAACAATAGTATTTGACTAGTGATGTGCCGGATCGTTAAAAATGTATATTAGCGGATTCAGTTCCGGATATAGATATTTTGTATCAAGATCTGCGTATCTTCATTTTTAACCGACTTCCAAAAATGAGGAGGTTATATGTTCGATATTTCGGTTATATATATTTTTGTATGTTCAACAATTACTCTGCCGCTAGTGAACCGATTTTCAAAATTTTTTCTTTGTTGTATAGGGTATTATGCCAATTTGGTCCCATTTTCCGAAATGTGGTAACCTGATGATGGGATCCATGAGCAATCAAGGAAACTCTTCAAAATTTGTATGAAAACATATAGTGATTTTGGTTTCATTAGAAGCGTCCCAGGTATATGTTACCAAAAAGTAATATTTGGTATCAAGGTATACCATGGTTCCGAAGGTACTGAGAGAACTCGTGATTCCTTACAGATACGACTTTGAGGTTTTCGGCGTTGTCTTAAGAACTGAAAGCATATGTTACTACAATATAAATTATATTCATAAACATCATCATCACAAAAGTGGTGACCTGATGATAGGCTCCTTGACTAATCGAGGGAACACCTCGAAATTTGTATGGAAACATATAGTGATTTTAGTTTCTTTAGAAGCGTCCCAGTTATATGTAACCAAAAAGTAAGATTTGGTACCAAGGTATACCCTGGTTTCGAAGGTACTGAGAAAAATCGCGAATCCTTACCAGTCAAAAACTAAAATTTAGCCACTAGAGTAACTAAAATTGCCATTTATTGTATACATATAATAAAACAGTAAAACTGGCGTATCTGTAGATTTTGTATTTTTACAAGATAATTAATGTCAAACACGAATCGACAGATTAATGTTGTCTGTTTGTCTATTTATCTGTTTGTACGCGCGAATCTTCGCGACGAGTACTGGACGGATCCGAATAAATCTTTATTTGTTTAATAGCTATTAACTCGGGGCAACATATATGACTTTTAATCCCGTGAAAATGTAAGGTTCCCGCGTGACATACAAATTTTCGCGACGAACGAAACGACGACAACGAAGTTGCGTGCATCGAACTAGTACAAAATATTTACGTATACGTACGTACGTGCTTCTAGCTCACGGTAGAGCTACAATTGTAAGCTTCTTGCTCAGCTTCATTAAGACCAAGCACCATTATGAAATATTCCCAGTATTGTACGTGCGAATGGTTTTTCATTAGCAGTATTCGAACTCTGTGAAACTTCCCCTCAGCGTGGGTGTCGCAAAGGTGACGTTGAGCTAAATATTAGTTTCTCTTCTTCGCATAGCAGTAGTTTGAGTCTCAATCGCGAAATATACAGGGTGTTCGTGTAAGCAGTTTTGTTGATAGTGTACTTAGTTTCATTTAAGGTATTTTATGTGTTCGTATTGTGAAGGTATTCATGTTGTAGGGGATACCCGTTGATGTAGATGTTGGGAAGCGGTTGCTATAATAATAAAGTGTTTTTATTTCAATTTTAATGCTTACAGTTATACCTACGAATACGATGTAAAGGCAAAACGCACGAGTTCAGCGACATTTTGAACCGTACACAAGTAAAGGCTAGCTTTTCTTGCGTTAAGAAATATTTTATCCACTACTAGCTCTTGCCCACGGCTTTGCTCGCATTAATAAGCATTTTCATACAAACTTTCAACCCCTATTTCACCCTCTGGAAGTAAAATTTCATAGAACGCTTAAACACGTACTTATTTATTTTGAATCAGCAGCTCAGAAATAAAATTTTAGGTCTCTAACTTAAGAAATGACGAACTTTCTTAAAAAAATGCATGAAAACTTTAACCCCCACTTAGGAGTAGAATTAAAAAAAAATACTTAAACAAATATTAAAATTTCATGTATTTAACTAAACAAATGACGAACTTTCAATCCGTACTTCACGGGGTAGAATTTTTTAAATTCCTTTTTAGCAGGTGTCTACTCAATAAAACAATCATACTAACCAAATTTCATGGCTGCAGCTTTAACAGTTTTTGCTCGGCGAATATGAATCGGTCAGTCAGTCAGCCATAGTTTTATATTTAAGCAATGTTTAACTAATCAATCTTACCAAGGACCCTTTTTGGAATATAGAAAATGTCACACGGCAGAAAGGGACAGCGAACCTATATAACCTAACGAAATATGTTTATGAATTGAAGGGTTGATATAGAACAGTAAATTAATTATATAAGAATTCATCGCGACACACGCCGTATAAACCATGATGGAGACACTGTAAGTGTTTATCAAACATAACAGAGACAAGTGTCGAGTTTAAGTGAAAAAGAGCTCTTTAGATGGAGGTGATCTTAGGGCTGTCATCATCGCAATTATCGTCCCCGGCTCAGGATGTCAAAAACCCCAAAATTCGGCCGAAACTAACATGTGGTTATTTTCCCGGAGACGTCGTATGAGTAGACGTTACAAAATCTATTTCTTTCACTTTTTTTAAATTTAGGGACCATCCATAAAGTACATTACACGTTAAGGGGAGGGGGGGGAGTATTCGAAGTTTGATATGGTATGATACGGGTAATTTGTGACATCAAATTCAAATTTTGAAAGGAGTACATTCACGTTTCATACATTTTTGGACCGTTTTACATAATTGCCGGTCAGACCAAAAAAAAAATGATATTTGGTTAGGTTCAGAACAGATCATCGTTATAATTTGTTACTATCGGACTAAATCTGTGTGCCCAATAGTAACGGTGTTACAAGACATTAAAAAAAATAGATTTCGTCTGATTACCAAAAACAGGTCCTGATAGAAAATTGGCATAGGAAAACCCAGTTTTACCACAAATATGTATGATAGAAGGAACAATTAATATGGCCTTGAGAAAAATCGACTTCAAATAGCGCTTGCACTGTGTTGTGATATGGATGGATGATATAATATAATATATATTATGAGGTACTGCTCTTATTTCTGGGGAGAGTCACAAAAAGATTAATTGGGCGTAGTTGGCTCATGACTGCCTCTCATATTCTGAAAAGAGCAAAATAATATAATGTCATCCAGGTTCATTGGGCATCCGGTCATCTGACTCGTCACAACACAGTGCAAGCGTATTTTAAGCCTTTTTTTTTCCTAAGGCCGTAGTATTTTTTCCTTCTATTTAATATATCTGTGGCAAAGCAGAGTTTCCCCATGCCCATTTTCTATCAGGATTCAGGATGTTTTATTTTGGTAATCTGATAAATATTTGTTTTTAATGCCTTGTAACACCGTAACTTTTGGGCACACAGGTTTGTTCTATCCAAATATCACACTTTTTTGTCTGGACGGCAATTATATCAAATGGTCCAGAATGAATGATGTCCTTTAATTTCAACATTTATTATTTTTATAATCTCAAAATTTTAAATATTCACGTGGTTTTAATTTTTGGGTATAAAATTAAAAATTTTTGACGTCACAATAGGGAGAGTTGGGGTGGCTCAGAAAT
Source organism: Cyclargus thomasi (assembly GCA_026546445.1). Classification (NCBI taxonomy): domain Eukaryota; kingdom Metazoa; phylum Arthropoda; class Insecta; order Lepidoptera; family Lycaenidae; genus Cyclargus; species Cyclargus thomasi. Next base: position 6,520 of record JAOTAV010092471.1, on the reverse strand, counting down.
GTAATCCCCTGTGACAAGGGGGGCTCTAAAAACCATGGAATTTGTGTGACGTACTTTATGGATGGTCCCTCATCAGTCTTCCCGCTAGGGGACAATCGTTTAGAATTTATAACAATCTGAGCATTCCATTCCTTAAAGTTCAATCTGGACTTGGGCAAGAAAACCTTGTGTTTTGATGATGATGATGAAGATGTTTAGGGAGTTTATTTATTTTTTCTTTTACTGCATGACTGGTATGGTTCTTTTCTTGTCCCGAATACCTAGATTAAGGCCGGACACTTTGCAAAGACCCCCGGACGGACGCCCTTCAAACTGAGCATGGCAGCCCTAGGTGGAGTAAGGCTCAACAAATATCAAAAAATACTTTACACTTATTTTGATCGAGTCGCAATTCTGGGGAGAATGAACCTCTACAATAATGTACCTTATTAGGAAAAGCATTTAGTTATAGCTATATTTAACTCTAATAGTAAAAATTTGCCAGAATTACTCACAAATTTTGTAATACAGATATTAAGCAGAATGGCAGTATATATACAGATACTTTCTAATTCCACTAATTGTTTCCGTAGAATAAATCAGAAATGATACAAAATTTCTCATTCAATGCGGGTAGAGTATATGTATAAAGATCTAAGAAAGTCATCTTCATAGAAACGGACCGCCGTAGTATCTGTGGCAACTGGCACCGGACGTACACAAAGTAGTAACTTGTAAGCCTTAACTGACATATTGGTAAGACACACAGATACTGATCACATATTATGAAATTGCTTCAATTTGCTTCGTTGGGGAGGATAAGAGGAAGAGCGCGGCCGATTAATAAATAAGGCAATACCGTCTGCCCTATTATGTACTCTCACGAAATATGAGCCTTCAACGTACGTTCGCCTGTTTAGGATATAGGATCAGATTAGTAAAAAAATTATATTACCAAACATTCTCGAGCATGTCAGGTGAGTTGGTAAGGGTCTAAAACGTATTTGTTACACTAATCTGACGATTTCAGAGGGATGTAAAGTAGGGGGAGGGCTTCAAAAAAAACGTCACCTGGACATACTCGGGTGTACCTGATTTTTGAGCGTACGAGTCAGATTAAGGGATCCGCCTTTACATAAATGTCCGATTATCATACAACATGTCTAGGACATTAAAGTGGACCATATATACATCCTAATCTGACGCGCTTGAGTATTTCAACATTTTTAAGTTTTTTCTTTCGTTCTAATTATGACCGTGACTTTGCGTCACGGTCATATAAGATTACTTTTTCAGGTTCACTTAACATTCCTCATTTACATTTTCATGGATTTACACCCCTACGGATAGCCACCCCCACCATGGAAACAATCATATTGAAATATTATGTACATTTCTGTAAATACGTAGGACATGGAATAATATATCTGACATGGAATAATAATATCTGACACGCTCGAGTATGTCCACGGATATGTTTTTTACATCTTTGAAAATCTATAGCCGCTTTAATAAAATAAAAAACTTCTTATTATCAAAGTGACTCGGGTGACTTCAAAATTAGCACTCTCACCTTACGGTGCAAACTGCGTGCTGTTTGTTTCTATGAAAATGACCTACTTGATTTTATATGCTCTGACATGGGCATTACATTCTTATACACATTTTTTCGCGGCCATTCAAAGTCCTCATGAGCTTATGTAACGGCACCAAAGGTGGCAAATATCACCTCTGTACTGCCTAAACCTATTACAACTTCACAAAACTAATTTACAATGTTGAGCCGGACGGCGCCATATTTATTAATTAAAATATCATATAAACTCATTATGTGACGGACAAACTAATAAGTCAACTTAATTATATGCTCCGGTTGGCAGCAATTGACGAATTTCACCAATTTAAATTATCACCAACGTCCTGTGTGCGAGTTCGATGGTGAGTTTTTTTTTCCTAAGAAAAAATTACATAAAGGATCGAAAAAGTGAAAATGTGTTCCTTTTATGGAAAACCATCTTAATTGTTTATTTTATTCTAATTTTGGTATTTTAAGTTCCTACTGCATATTGCTTAAATCAGTTCATTTTGTCATTTTTCTTTCAAGTAACCACTAATTTCGCAAAACAGTGATAACACAATCAATTTAAGTAAATTCAAAGTAACTATTTCATCAAAACTATTAGATTTTACAACAAAATGCACTAAAACGAATCGCAGAGCAATTCCTTGCTATAACGACGATATTACTATAACGACCTTCTTAGGTCCCCTGATGTCATTAATGATATCGAGCAAGAAATTTTAAATATTATAATATGTTTATTGTATTCCCATACAAAAAACATATTATAATATTGGTATAATAAAAGTGGGTTCTCTTGGGAGAACCCACTTTTATTAAGCAAATCGACAAAACAGACAGTAGATATACGAGTACAGTCACTAAAACCTCGTACTGTGAAACAGAACATATCAAAAACATTTTTTGGCACAAATGAATTAAATTAATTACATAAATGGATTAAATATAAACTCTGAGCCCGCATAGCAAATTTTGAAAATTTTGAAAATGTAGTAATTTCTAAATGGCTGTATCTAGTCTGTTTGTAAAGATAATTACACTTTGTCTTAGAGTTTTTTAAAGCTCTGCGAATCAATTGTAAGAAAATAAAATGATTTTTGTAAAAAATTGCGTAAACTATTTGTGAATTCAATTTAAATCAAAAAAGATTTTTTCCCATGTTAGTTAAATGGGAAACTAAAATGATCATAGCGACCCCTTAGAGTGGAGCTATAGGACCCATCTTTGGTGAGGATTTTTTTTACATAAAATAGAAGCATTTGAGGGGGTAAGAGTTAAAAAAAAAATTTTTTTTGAAGCATCCTACTCCCGAAATATGGCGGGACCTCCGTCTCGCGCTAGGATACGGCTGACAGCGTCAAACGGCTCACTTACCATCCAGTAACCATCCGCCTGTATTAGTAGGGGAGCCCAAGAGGGGAAATTTGGATTTACTCGAGCGCGTCAGATTAAGTTAGTTAAGGCTTTCTATATGCCTCTGGTTATTACCTCTGGTATAAAAATCACATTTCTTAGTTGGGTACTTAAGAAGTTATTTTTATTTTTAAGTAACGAAATGTCGTCGAAACCGTCAGATTAAAATAGGGGGTGATGAAAATACGCCAAAGAACACTAGCATATGAAGTACTGATGATTTAAATGTAAAGCAAGCCTGTAATAAGATAGAACTACTGCAAGGCCTCATATTTTCGTAACCAAGCTCCCCAGATATAAATGTCACATTTAATTAAATGCTTTAGGCCTTACCAGGTAAAATCGTTCCAAAAAAAATTTTGGAAGTAAATATATTTTTCAAAGCAATTTCATTTTTATAAACTTAAAGTCTCTATAACGTCTTATTCTACCGTTAAAATAAAAATGCCCTTGTTATTTTATTCAACGTTTTACCTAATCTACATAACGTCCTAGGTCTCCACGTCGCTCGAGTTACTACAAAAATAGCACTCTCACCTCCCCGGCTATATAGCAGCCGCAGCGCCGACACCAAGATCCTTCCATCTCCCACGCGACAGCCGCTAGGAGATCGCTGTCAACGAGTCAAATTGCAATACGGCCTAGCACCTAGCGCGCCAAGTTGTAAAACATCCTTTTAGGACTCACCATCCACCTCCGTCTGTATAGCAGCCGCAGCGGGGACGCCGCGGTCTTGTCTCGCATGGCGGGCCTCTTCCATCTCTCGTGCGGCGGCCGCCAGTATGTTGTTGACGGCGGTCTGCGTGGTAGGAGGGACGTCCTCTCGCCGCCGCCGCCGCACCTCCTCCGCCCGCATCATAGACTGCTGATACATGTGGATCTGCAAAAAGATGGCGCATTAGAGACCGCCAAATTATGATTTGGCTCTACACTATTGCAGTGTTTTTAAACCTACTCCCTACTAATATTTAAATGCGAAAGTTTGTAAGTTTGTGAGTGTATGTTTGTTTCTGCTACACGCTTACACGGCAGGATCGATTTGGATAAAATTTTGCATGGAGCTAGCTGATATTCTGGATTAACACATAGGCTACTTTTTACGCGGGTAGCACCGCGGGGCACAGCTAGTTCATAATATTAGTTAGCCCATTCTCTTCCAAGGCTTTTAATGACAGCATGGAAATAGGGCGCGCACCGACAGAGACAAGTTTTTGATTATTTTTATTCATTGTTGGTAGATATTTTAATAATATTTAAGGCCCTACAACAATCCTACCACTATCGGACCCGATAGACGTTGTCCTGGCGGTCTTGGTTTGTAAATATAATCCCTTTGAATACCTACAAAAATTGTATCAAAATCGGTAGTTTTATGGGAGGAGTTTAGTGACAAACACGCACACAAGAATTATAGCAATTATTTTACTTTGCCACATAGGCATCAAAACTTTTTTGCATCTATCCACTTCTAGTATTACATTTTTAGCACACATAATTTTTTTTTTTTTTCGATAATAAAAGCGTTTTGACGTGGGGGCCGTGATTTTGCTATGTAATGGAATATTTTCAGAATTTTTTGTTTAATATTTTTTTGTTGACCGTTTTTGACGTCAGCGGTCTTATGTGTGTGTGTGTGTGTGGTCAGTTGCTACGAGGAAAAATAAATAATTGCTGATTAGATCCAACATTTAAGAGTTGTGTAATTTGTTTTCTTAGAAAACATCGTTAATAATAGTGAAGGAGGCACCACGAGGTTGGTACTCGAAATAAAATATACGAAATTATTTTTAGGGTTCCGTAGCCTGACAGTAAAAACGGGACCCTATTACTAATACGTCAGTCCGTCTGTCTTTTTGTCTCCAGACTGTATTTCAAGAACGGGTAATAGCTAGAGTTGCAATTTTCGCAAAACATGTACAAAATATACTAAAACCAAAATAAATGAAATGCTAAAGGGGGAATTCTCATACAACAAATGGGCTTTTTGCCATTTTCTTGCTTTGAAAAGATGGCGCTGCTGTACGTCTACATTTCATTTCGATTAGCAATATTGGTTGCACTCACGGTAGTGCAACCAATATTGCTAGTCAACTTTTAAAAATTCGTTTTCCCAATTTATTTGATGTTTACTGGTACCGAACCCTACGTGCGCGAGTCCAACTCGCACTGGGCCGGTTTTCAGCATTCTTCATTTCATAAAAATTAAAAAGTGACGTACAGACGAACAAAAATAATTGAAGATAGATTCTTTGTCATGATAACTTTCAAGATAAATAAAATGATTAAGATGCCTTTACAATCGGAAACATATACGAGAGATGCATTTTCCTCGAGCTTACTAGTTTTTGTGCTTTCCAAACCTGTATTGTACTGCCGAGTTACTACAGTAACAAGAATTCTACTTGTTTGTTATACAATAAAGTCTATATTGTTAACCTGAATATTTCCATTCCCATTTCATCTATCCGGGTTTAAACTAAGTTTATAAATGTTTGCCACGACACGTGCCCTTTTAAAAACACGTTTGCCTGCCAAAATTATAATACTAGTGTGACTCAAAACTATTAAATTAAAAACTTAATTAGTTTCGTTAAAAGATAAGCATTTTATTTAGACTTTAGATTAACTAAACGACCAAATTTATCGGTAAATCTTGGGGGTAGTTTATTAAAGGCTCAATCTAGATTTCTATATCGATGGCATTTTTAATTTTCAGTTTCATTTCTCGGAAAGAATCCAATCAGAGCTTTTAAGGTGTATGTAAATTGTTAATTTAAAGGAGCTGACGAGCGAGCCTAAACTATAAAATATTTAAATACGTTCTAATTTTAGTAACGTTTATATTCAGTTCAAACACGTGTACACTGTGTGTAGGGTAGACGTTATAGGAAACATACAACGGTACATAACTACATCATGAAAGTACTCAAGTGTGACCGTAGACAAGAACAGTAGGTTAGATGCAGCGTTATATTTCGGTTATTTTCATAGTAGATTGTTATATATAATCATTTTATGCGGAAATGCTGCCGATATAATACAATATATTTTGTGGTGCAGAAGCCAGTCGTACCTTCTATCTATAAAACGAAATCTTTTGACCTACGTACGTAATTCATATTTCGAACACATTTTTATTACTGTTTTATTTTCCTGTGGCGACTTTTAGCTCCGGCTTGAAGCAGCCGGTTAGTCCGTCTGAAGAAATTAACTTTTCCCCATTGTGTGAATGTGAACAAAAAGCTTTTTGTGATTACACCATAAAATGTATTTTGTGCGTGCATGTACTGGCCACTTTTTCGGACTGGAATATATTTACGCTTTCGTATAAAAGGAATACCTATGCTATCAATTTTTTTCCTCTCATCCCGAGTATAGCTAAAGTATCTGTTAAAATCTAAACCAGTTTTATTTAACTAAACCCTAAAATTACAAATGCATCCTAAAATAACAAAATCTTGTATTGAATTGGAATTTAAACACGCATTTGTTGTAATGTTACATTTTGTAATAGCTCAAATACGAAGTAGGTAGCATTTTTACAAA
>JAOTAV010092460.1:0-11345 GCA_026546445.1 Cyclargus thomasi | reverse complement strand
ACAAAAATGTTTATTATAAGACGATGAAATTACTGTAATAAGAAAACATCAATTAGCCTGATAAATATTTGTGGTACTAATAAGAATATTTTTAAAAAGTATAAAAAATATTTAAACAGACATATTGAAAATGTCATATGACAAACAAAACACAGAATCTTGAATAGTTATATGCTGTGTAAATATTTTTATTATAAAGGGGGATAGTGTATTTCATTCAACTTACTGGTTGATGATAGTACAAAAATAAAGTGTGTAACATTCCATATTCAAAGTTGTCTTTAACTAGATCAGTAACTAAGCTTCATTAAAAAAACTAAAATAAATCCCATAACTGTCTGATGTCAATCAAAATTTCAAGTAGTCTTTGACATTACCTAGAACGTTCTGTTTATAACAAGCAAATTGTAGATAAGTCTCATATTACGGTATGAAAACAACAATTTTCATGCGTAAAGTTAATCTCTCAGGGGATCACATTTTTTGGGGAACGGAAGACGTGTGCATACACGTGATGTTGTATAACGTATAATAATAGATTTATACAAATGTTACGAGATAACAGTGATATAAATTTGACAGGGAAAAGGTTACGAAAAGTATTACCAAAATAATATGTATTTGAATAATTTCCTTGCATAACAACTTTATTGGATAATGCCTGCAAGGCCAGGGTCGTGCTCAGGTATAGGCAGAAATGCAGTACATTGTATTATTACATACATGTGTAGCCTAAATTAAGATATCTATGAAATACTTTTTTTTGCGATCGAGTACTCGATCGGGGACATAACCAGTGTCCTAGTCGTGTGCACGCCGCTGCCTGCAATATATTTTCACGAAAATTCTTTTACTGCGAAAAAACCATACTTTAAGTCCATAAAAAAGATAAAAAATACGTATGTCCTTTCTCGGGACACAGAGTTTAGTATTTGAGTTTTGAGTTAAGTACCAATAACCACACGGTTTGACGTTATAAATACATATTGTGCCTCTTCATATTAAAAGTAACTCAAAACTAAAGGGTAATCGCGTTCTAAAAATTCGCTTGAAATTCTTATCCATCCATGGCCCATCAAAATATTATGTCGAATCAAAATTTCTTGTCAACTAATTTTGATTCGACATAATACAGTCTGAGTATTTGGCCATTACAGCAGTTAAGGTTGTAATAGTCCATTGTGAAGTGGCGACTTAAGATATTAGTCATCAAGTAATTCGTATGAGCCACTGCTACTTACGTAATGTATGGACGAGAGAGTACAACATGTAGCTTATTTAAGTTTACGTATTGCTATTTTAATTGACTTAAGTTATTATCAACGCAAAGCAAATGGTATAAAGTGCTTATGTTATAACATGTAAAGTGTAATTGATAGTACACCAAAAATTGTGCAAAAAAATTATATAAAAAAACTTAACCTATTTTTTACAGAATGCTTTTTGGTGGGATTTCACTTAAAGAAGAGAACATTTAGATGTTGAAAGATTTTTTGGCACAGTTTTTTTTCTGTTCTGTGTGTTTGAAGCAATAGTTGTCGGTACTCGAAGGCGAATACGTAAATAATATTTAGTATGGGAGTTTTAGTTCCTTAAGTGGCCGCTAGAGGCGCTGTAAAATTTCGCAATACGAAAAATTTACGTAGTCACTATCGAGATATTTGTCGATAACAAATACTATTCGGATACCCAAATTCATAAACCTAGTAACCTCTGATTTTAAAAAAAACGTATTTTTGCATTTTAACTAACCAGATACATACTTTAAAAAACAGTCATTTTTATATCAATTATCGAAAAATAATTTTAGCAAATCCGGGTAATTTGTAAGAAGGATAGGGTGACAAACCGGTTTTTTTGTCTCTTGTCAACGTCCATACCACGTTGAGTACACAGATTATTATCGTCCGATCACTGGAGTTAAGCAACGTCGGCCGCCTGGGGATATCGGGTGAATTTGGCTTTTTGAATTTTAATTAACTTCTATATCTCTTATAGCTTCCGTACCCAAAGGGTAATAAGGACATCCTATTACGAATACTTCGATGTCTGTCCGTCTGTCTGCTTTCAGACTCTATCTCAAGAATAGCTAGAAAGTAAAATTTTCACAGATTATATTTTTATTTCTGTTGCCGCTATAACAAAAAATAATAAAAACAAAATAAATTAAACATTTAAGGCTGAATAAATTCGATTTTTTTCCGTACATAATAAATTATAAAAAAATTAAAATATTCAAAAAAGCGGGCAAAGGCGAATCGCATTTATAATTTTTATAATAAATATAAATAGGAAAGTGTGTATGTCTGTCTGTTACCCCTTCACGCCCAACCGGTGAACATTGGCGCAACGGAATTGCGGGCTACATCTAGTCTAGTATTATTGTAAAAGTAGTTAACTATAAGCGCATAGAATTTATCGATATTATTATAAGAGGAACAAAAACGCAGAAAACATGTATGCTGTATTAAACCTTTATTTTGTTTTAAGTTGTTATAGCGACAACATATTCAGTAAAAATTCAACTCTCTTACTATGAGCGTTCTTGAGATACAGCCTGGAGACAAACAGATGGACAGACATCGAAGTCATAGTAATAGGGCACCGTTTTTACCCTTTGGGTAAGGAACCCTAAAAACTAATGATTGTGGATTAAAGTTCATTTTATAAATTGTATTAAAATCGAAATAGCTCGCGCTTTTTATAATTATTGGCGGTTAACGAGAGTGACGTGAAAATAATAGGTTTCATTTAAAGAGGAAAAAGTTTTTAATAAACTTTTAATATTTTTTAATATGCAGAACTTCGAGGTAGGTGTTAAGCTGAGAACAAACTGATCGGATGCGGCGGAGAGTCCATACATAAACGTCCGCGACTGACGTCAGACGCGGCTGACAACCCCTTAAAAAACGTCCGAGATAATTATCTATATTACGGCTGTCAGTCACGTCCGTAATGTCTTGTTTACACGTATCAAGTAGGTAACTGAATTTTAACTACATTTTATGTCATTTAACTTGCCACTGGCCACTAAATCTTGTGTTTACATGAAGTTAATAACTTAAGACATTAGTCGCGTCCGATCAGTATGTTTTCCGCTTTAGTGTTTTGTAAGAAAAAAGATGCAACGATGTGGCAGGCTACATCTTTATATATATAACTCTTCCGTGAGTGTGTATGTCACTGAACTTCTCTTAAACGACTGGGCCGATTTTTATGAAATTTTTTGTGTGTGTACAAGGGGATCTGAGAATGGTTTAGATTCACAAAATAGCTCGGCAGGACAACGCCGGCGGGGTCAACTGGTATTTTATATAATAATAAAATATCCGTCTAACTACATTCAGAAAAAGAACCATGACTATTGAGGCGTGCTGACGAGCAGCAAGGTGATTTAATAGAAACGACTGGTTCGGTCAAGCCCCATTTTATTAGTAACATAAAAATACAATAAAATCGTGTAAAACTAAATATGTCAAACTAGCGCAATACGTACATGGAATGCTGACTTAAAGTTTATTAAGGAGCATTTACATTAGATGTTATACATAACAGAACTTACACACTACACTATCGTCGGCCATGGACACTCGCAATATTTTGAGTTGCAAGTGCAACGCTGGCCCTTTTATGTGGGAATAAGGCAAATTGATACAATGGGGAAAAGAAATAGTCGAGTTGTGGTAGGGATTTGGCTTTTGGTAACGTCAGTTATCTGACAAAATATTGCTTAAGCACTGTTTCACGTCGTTTTTTTGAGAGGCTGTGTGGTCTCCGGTCTAGTTGGCCCAAACGTGCCGAAGCACGTCTCTCTCACGACAACTATATTAATAAACTTTATACGAGAGTGAAAATACAATCCATTTTCCTAATAGCGACATAATGCACAGCTTGTGTATTCATTGAAAAAGCATTTGATCATTAAATAAAAACTAACGATACAGGCAATAGAGCCTTAACCATAAGGCCATTTGTCCACCGCATGCCGTCACGCCAACAATATTATTTTCGTCCGATGAAATGCAACTTTATGACGAAGACTACTTTCATTTTGCTCTACGCGATTACAGAGCAGCGCCGACAAGGGCGCTAGAAAATAAAAACTATAGCCTATATCATGGCATTATATCGGTCCACAATAATCTCGCCTCGAAAGATTATGGCGCGACGATCTTGACAAAAACCTGTCAGACTAGCCTACGGTTCCGCTGAATCGAGCGAAGTGGAGAACTTTGGGGGAGGCTTTTACCCAGCAGTGGGACAGCATTTAAAAAGCAAGCAAGCAGCATTTAAAAAATCTCGTTGACGGTGACGGCGTCGGGTGGACAAACGGCGTAAGGCGGCTTGTGCGTCCACAACTATTTAGCCCCTGGCTCTATGAGAGTGGCCCTTATGTCGTTTGTGATAAGAGTCCCGCCGGCAGCAAACTGCTGTACTAACATAAACGGACCATTTGATATGGAAATAATTAATAAGTCGTTGCTTAGATATTCTAGATTAAGTTCTAGAACGTTGATTTTATCCTGGGGTCACTTGCACTAAGGGGGCGTTTGTCTTCGGAGGAGTGTTTGTCCTAAAAGTTGAATTATTAGTTATCGCCGACATACAATCTGGTGATCAGCCTGCATTGCACTAACTAAACTAGGAAACAACATTACGCGGGCGATGAGAATCGAATCTACGAACTCCAAGTCAGTAAACGTGCAACAGTGAAACCCGATGGGCAATATGCCAAGCATATTGCCCATCGGGTTTCACTGTTGCATCTGGTTTCATTGTTGTTTCAGCTTCTTTGCAGGCATCTTTTGAATAAATATTAACTTACACATTAGTTCTCGTAGTTGGAAAACTAAATAACTCCAATTTTCTAGTTTTGAGACAAACGCGATTAAGGGCCATTGTGCACTACAGTAAATTTTACCGTCCGGCGTTCTCTTATTTTACATTTGACATATCAAAAGTAAGACGTCGGAAAGCTAACCCTAAATTAGGTATCTCCTCAATACAAGTAAGGTTAGGTTAGCAAGTAACCTAGCCTCACTTATATTGAGGAGAATACTTGGGTTTGGTTAGAGGCTAACATAATCTCACTCATACTGAGGAGACAATAAGGTTAAGTTAGCGGCTAACCTAACCTCACTGATATTGAGGAGACATTTAGGTTAGGTTAGCGGCTAACCTAACCTCACTGATATTGAGGAGACATTTAGGTTAGGTTAGCGGCTAACCTAACCTCACTCATATTGAGGAGATACTTAGGTTAGGTTAACCTTACCGCAATCATATTGAGGAGATACTTAGGTTAGGTTAGCGGCTCATCTAACCTCACTCATATTGAGGAGACAATTAGGTTAGGTAAGGAGTTAATCTAAACTCACTTATATTGAGGAGACAATTAGGTTAGGTTAGCGGCAAATCTAATCTCACTTATATTGAGGAGATCCGAGATACTTTGGTTATGTTAGCGGCTAACCTAACCTCACTTATATTGAGGAGACACTTAGGTTAGAAAAATGTTTGACGGGAATTGTGGCACGCCACATTTAGGGCCTGTTTCACCGCTTATTGTAAAAGTTTCTGTTAGGCTATCCACAACTTTTCTGACAGTTTTTCCATAAAAAACTGTCAAATAAAGTTGCAACTGTCAAATAAATAGACTATCTATAAGCAGTGAAACAGGCACTAGTATTTTTGGAAAGAAAAGACAAAATATCATAAATAATTTAATTCCCATACAACATGTACATAATTAGCTGTGGTTAAACATAATACTTATGACAACATCATTTTACATACACTTAATAGGGTAGGAAAGTGAATTATACTATTTTAAGGCTTTCGTATCTTTCAAGATACAAAAATCCTTTAACTTCTTGAGGTCTCCAGTACACGGCTACTTTTTGTAGCAATGCAATAGCGATACCATGCGTTTGCATTTTTAACAACAATCTTTTTATGAAAGCTTATTGTTAGTGATGCAAACGCACATTCGTAAAACGCGCGATTGTAGCGTTGCGTCGCCTGTACAATTACAGTGAGGTTGAGCGGATATACACAATTATTGCTGACGTCATAAGCCTTGTAAACTCAATTCTCCCATCAATAATAAATGTCAAAACATTAAAATAATATGTACTCGATTTTCCTTACATCTATATTATTATGTAGCTACACTTAATTCAACCTAAGCTAATTGTTCGATAAAATATTTTGTATCTGCAAAGCAAAAAAAAGCTGGTTTTAGCGTTAATTCCCTAATCAACTTCCCCTTTGCTAAATAAAAATATTTATACGGCGCATAACCGAGCGTATATTCAAGTTGTTTCTGTCATGCGACGTTTACAATGTGCAAAAAAGGAACAGCGAGCCTTGAATAGTTATAACTAAATAGTTGTTATTGTTATAAAATCATTTGTCCAAGGTCAACTTAGAGTAAGGTATGGCTCAAGACTATCGCATATCATGATTTTGTAAAAGGATTTATTGTACCCCATACACGGGCCCGCAACTTTTATATTTGAAAATGTTTATTATTTTTGATAACATTGATGTTTTTTTTTTCCAAAAAACGATTTTCTTATAATTTGAGCGTTAGTTGACCACGACAGTCTCTTTTCAAACCCGAAAGCTGGTAGCCAAAGTGGCATAAGGAAGGTTGGAACATTTATGATTACTGCTCGGCTCCTATTGGTCGTGATATATTGAGCGTGATATTATTTATTAGCATATATAGTAAATTTACTATTATTAATTATAAAAATACCTAACTCAAAATCGACCGTTGCGGGAAATGGGCATTAATGGTTGACAACTTTAATTACAATTTCCTGCAACGGGTGATCTCGAGTTAGGTTATTTTTAGAGAACGTACGTTTTTGGAGAAAAGATGATAAAAACCACTGACTTTTAATTTTAGATCGCTTTTTCGTCGTTTCTGGTGGCGTCAATTATTATGTAGAAGAACTCAGCGAATCAGAGCTATTTACACTGACATCGCTATGTTTTAATATCGGTGAAAACAACATGCTCCCTGCATAAGAGACTATCCTATAGGAAGCACATCAACAATGTTATCAAAACAAATTAAACAATTTTATATAATTTGTCTCGACATATATACAGAAATGAAGACATGAGGAAGAAGCACATAACTAGAAATTTTAAACCTAACGTTTTTTGAATAAGTGGAGGCTTTTCGACAAAAAAAATGACAGGACATCAAAAATGTACTCTATATGTACATCTAAATACATTACCTAGATGATTAGCTAGGTAAATAATAGGATTTTTAAAACATTGCAGAGAAATTCACTGCTTCATGCAATGATGTCTTCAAATATTAAGTACATGTACTTTGTAAATTTCTAAGGTTATTTTTCGCAATTCTGTACATCGTTTATTTTTTAATTATTATAATTTTTTTTTTCTTAAAAAGACAATATCTAAAGTAGTTAGCATCTAACCTTCGTTTTAAAAAGTGGCACCGGAAACCGCGCTTATGATGCGCTATTTTGCTCCTAGTCGCTCTAAGACCGCAATTTTAACTTTTGTACGATAGTGAGCTTTAACGAGTCAAGTTTTATTTTTCAATACACTTGATTTTGATTCAAGTTTTGTGTCAGATAGTCTCGGTGCCATTATTTTATTCAATTTTAAAGGGGCATGTGCATTTAATTAATATTTGATCGAATCATCTAACAATAAAGTCATACATTTTTGTATGCAATACGACTACATAATTAGTTGTTTAAAATGAATATTTACAGTTTCATTTACATTTTTTATTACGTTAAATACATAAGTTACGTCTAGTATGTACGTTTAGTGACTTAAGTAACTTTATACAAATAAAGATGCCGCGTCATCATGTTCATGCGTCAGTGAGAACATTCGCGTGTAATGTTACAGAGTCGAACATCACAGCAGTAAGGAACCGAACATTGCATTTATAAATTTAATATAGGAGCAACGAGCAAAACGATCACCAGTTGGAAGCAAATACCGACGCCCATGAACATTCGTGACTTCATAAGAGCAGCAAGTGCGTTGTCGGCGTTTAAAAAGAGAATACGAATATAATAAGAGGAGATCTTATAATTTCGCAGGTCTAACGGACACACTATTGGCGTCTGTTTATTCCAGTACTGTATTTTGTAAATTCACTGTGTAATATTTTAATACAACTTGCAACATCAAATATTTTATATTATTTAATATATAACTAGCGGACCCGACAACGTTGTTCTGCCGCACGCAAACATGAATTATATATATTAAGATTCACAATACATTACACGCGAACTCTTTTCGGTCAGGGATATAGTGTAATACTCGTCTAGTCGTCGAATCTACTTTTTTCATTTTTGCTCCGTTACAGAGCGACTTCATAAAGGGCGCTGCTTCGAATTTCTGCCATATCGATGCCTTACTGCCTCAACCCAGTATCTCAAAAATGCCTACATTTCAGGAGACAAAAAAAACTAATGACATTTTTTTTATTGTATAAAACTAGATATGATGTTATTTGATATGTTACAATTTACTTATCAAATAACCTCATATCTAATTTTGTACAATTACTAAAAAAAAATATATAATCAGTTTTTGGTTGTCCAATAAAATGTAGCCATTTTTACGAGGCAGTAAGGCATCGATATCTCGCCTTCGAGGCAGCGGCATTACTCGAAACCATACGAAAGTTCTCAAATTAATAAAATTTAATCAAGCTGAGTTATTCAAATAGCAACGTAATTAACAGGAGAAAATAAACATGTACAGAGGTATGACAAAAGCTATATAAATAAAATCTCTAAATATCGACAGCGATAATCACAAAACTGTTGACATATTTCACATCACTCTCAGTCTCTTCACTCCGCTGGTACAAGCTGAGTCGACACCGCGCTCACGACGACACGCAAACTTCTATTATTGCACATGTTGTTGTGTTCCATCTGAAATTGCAAAAATAAATATCAGTTCCTGCCACCTTCATATCGAAGTTAGGCGGTAGGTTGAATACCTTCAGTGTTAGTGGTGAGTAGTTTATAGTTAACTCTTTTATATCGTCGATCCATTTCTTACTTGGTCTATAAAGTGGTATTTTTTTCAAGAAATCTACCTACTGTAATTGAACGTCTTTTTTTTAACTTAACATTTCGCCAGGATAAAAAGTATCCCATGTCCTTCCACTGGGCTCAAAGTATCTCCATATCAAAATTCAAGAAAAATATATTCAGCGGTTTGGGCGTGAATTGGTTACAGACACATTTTCGTATTTATGATGTTACTAAATGATGCCCGCAACTCCGAACCGTACATTTTTCCGGGATAAAATAGTATGCTATGTCCTTCCGGGACTCCGGGAAGTATTTCATACCAAATTTCAGCAAAATCGGTTTAATGGTTCACATTTATAGTATTAGTATGGAAGTAAGTATGGATGGACTGGTAATATCTGTATGTATATTTTACCCTAGATCATATCAAAGGGTTTACGTCACCTGAGCGGGGCGGTGTAGCGCGGAGAGGGGGGTGGTCGCGCGCCTAGTGGCGAGCGGCCCCCGCGGCCAGGTCCACGGCGAGGACGGCGGCGGGGGCGGCGCGTCCTCAGCTGCGCCGGTGACGACCACCCCGACGACGACGCTCGCGACGCACCTGCGATACACACATTTAAAGATAAGTTCAACACAGTAGAGCGCGGCTGAGTGGGTCAACCTTTTGTTTTTAAACTTTGTCGTTCACACCTAAATGAAAATTGTGTTCATGAACGCACGCACACATAGCGCCGCACGCACAACTGAGTTAAACTTGTTGTACGTTAGAAGACTGTATAGAAGTCTGGTATCAGTTTAGTCCATCTATTTGGTCAGGAATGACGGGAGAATGACCGTAATGATGATTGATGAATGATGTCAATATGTATTTCGACGTTTGTTGTTTTTTTAAAGGTCGTATGACGTATCAGTATTTTTAAGTTACAAGTTAATCTAGTTTGTAATAAAAGATTATAGGTTAAAACCTGAAAGACAAAAAATAAAGCAAATACGCACGCTCCCATCGCCCTCTGCCCATCGCTCGTACGCCCGTTCCCGCTTCAGCCACTCCTGGTACTTGTACCACCACTCCTCCCACTTCACGTAGTCGCCCAGAGTCAGACCTGAAACAGCAATCAGTTAGTCCAAGTTAAAAGTGAACGATACTACTCCCGCTGGTATCATCGAGGATACTATTTTTTCTTTTTTCTTTTTTTTTATACTTTTTTTTCTTTTTTTTCAATAGTATACTTTCGGAGCCGTTGTCCCCTGAGGGCATCAAAATTTGTTACTTGTATCTGTCCATTGTGAGGGCAACACTGTGATGTAAGCCCCAAAAAAAAAAAACTGGAAATCTGCTTATGTATACAGGGTTACAAGAAAAGTCTTGTTAGTTTTGTTAAGGGCGTGGCGTCCATCACTTCCGAACTATTTTACTATAAAACATCCTATCCTAAACTTAAGGCGCCTATTGCTTACATACGGAGATTAAAATGTAAAGAAGACATAAAAATAGTGATAAGTATAAGTATACAAATAGTGATCTAAATGCTGAATAAAATATATGTATTAATTATTCTAGCGCAGAGATTATTCACTTAAAATCAATACTTCTTCTTCTTATTATTACGACTAAAGTATTGAGAATTTTTGGATTTTTGACTAAACGAAAGACAAGAAAAATGTAGTAAGGGTCATCAAATTTTACTGAATTTAATATTTATAACAACAAAGATTAAATAACTATTAAATCACGTGTGCGAACTCTTGCTGGAATAAGTTTAGCCGGCTAGCAGAGGCTATCGAAGGTGGACATGTCGCTGCTTATAAACTAATGGGCCACAAATCAAAAATGTCTAAAAATGTTTTTAACACGTTCCCTGTCCCAGAACAAAAGTTTAAAAATTATTCGGACGTCCATCTACAATTTCCCTATAAGTTAACAGTAATTATATAAAGGTTTATATTTATACTAAGGTACCTGTGTCGAATATGGCCAGCCGAAAAATATGGCCACATCCTAATATTACAAATACGAAACATAGTTAGAATCTGATCGTTGCGCGCCATGTTGGTGGCCCAAGGTCGTATTTGAACGGCGCAGCCGCAGGGCGCCCCACCCTCTCCACAGTCGCTCAACGGGCATCACAGTGGAAAGGTGCATCGCTGCTCTTAAAAATCGCAAGTAAGTTTTTTGCTATATTTCTTTAGTTTTTCGATTTAGTGCATATTTATTCACGTTGTCAGGTGGCACAGTTATCGTATTTCGATATTTTCTTTGTCATTTATGAAAGTATCCATGTGTTTTTG
>JAOTAV010092449.1:0-11346 GCA_026546445.1 Cyclargus thomasi | reverse complement strand
AGAAAAAATTTAATATGGGGCTAAATTTGATACGTATTGGTTATTGTTTTTAAGTTTCATCAAATTCGGTGCAGGTGCTTAAGGGGAAAGAGTTTTTGAGCTGAGATTAGTAATGCTATTTTGTTCACTGTTTGGATGGTTATAATGAATTAAAAAATAAGTTATTACTAGAGGTCGCCCTATGTTCGAAATTCGCCCATAAATATTTCTCAATTCAGTCACAGACTTCGATTTGGCATAAAGGTCTCGTTATCACGCCATTATATTTTAAAAGTGTGTGTATTGTTGTGTGCGTATGGTTTAATTTTTGACAATATGCAAGATTAAAACGTTTTTAAGTAAAATTGGTATTCCACGCTTCTCCTCCATATCAAACAACAAGTGGGAGAAATTTCACGCTTTTACATCTACGCGTCTTTCGTAAAATGGGGTACAACGTTTTCTACTCGCGTATTAATAAGTATACTCGCGTATTTACATTAGTTACTTATGTATAGAGGTCATTGGTTTCTTATAAAATGTCATAAAGATCATAATAAAAATGTCATATTAATGTCTGTAAAAGGTTAATGGTGATGCAATATGACAAGTTGAAATGCGCGGGGTCGTAAAATTAGCACTAGATCTGCATTTAACACTATTTTATGAAAATAATACTAAATATTTTAAAAATGGCGGCGATGTCCTTGTAGCATATGTTCACAACACTAATCTGATAATAACATTTATAGGTAAACTATTATACTAAATTAGACACTAACAATAAAGGGACTTAAAAATAAAGTTATAAAAAGAAAACCTTTCCCAGGTCGTCCCCATCTGGTAGAGGAAACTGATAGCATTGCCTCGTTTGACGGCAATTGCTATCCGTTGAGCCAGGTAGCTCCTGGCTCTGGGGTCTCGGGTGGCTGCAATAAACTTTTTGTAAATCTGTCCAAATCTGTAATTTGTTAATCTGTATTGCAGCGCCATCTAGTACCAAGAAGGAGAAACTGAAAAAAAAAACAAGTTTTGTTTTTGTTATTTGATAATATAGCGGCAATAAAAATACATATTCTGTGAAAATTTCAGCTCTCTAGCTATTACCGTTCTTGAGATACTCAGACGGACAGACGATAAAAATTTTAAAATTTTACTTATATCTGCTTCTTTCACTCACGTCTTTAATAGCAAATAAAAACATTGCGAATTGATGTTAATAATTTGGATTTGTTTAAAAGAAATTGCGTGATAAGCATGATTGGTCCATTTAGAATGTTTGAAACATTTTTCAACTTGTAATTTCTTTGTATTTAAATATTAAGAATCATTGTTTGTTTACACTTCACAGAACTTTTCGACCGGTCAAGTTAACTTTGGTTTTCGATTAAAATTAATTCTCTTTTTTCATTATTCAATACATTGAATTAAAGGAAACATGACTGTGGAATTTATAATAAGTTATAAACATCTTCCAACTGTCATTAAATTGTAAAAAGACGTTTTCTTTTGGATCTAATTAACGAGCTCTTATCACAAAATATAATTAAATTTTTGTTTTTCGTTGATCCACCATAATTAAAACAAAAAGATTTTTTTTTAAGAATTTAATCATCAAGGTACAAAAAGTTCAGAACGTAAGCTTTTAAAAATTCTTTGAAGGTTTAAATTATTTTTTTGGGATATTAAAACTAAGGATTTCGTTTGGTTTGAGGTGCATTTTGAAATTATCATATTATTTTTGTTATGTTTTTATTATGTTGTCCATGGAAAAATGCTAAAACATGCTAAATATCCGAAATATGTTAAGAGCTAAAAATGTTATAAAGAGAAGATATGCAGTAACGCATGGCTTCATGCGAATAAGTCAGTTCAATAAAAATTGGCACGGAATTTCATACAACATTTTGACATTTTATATGAAGGTTTAGGCCAACTTACGGTAAATGGAGTAAGTATCGGTAGATTTTTTCACCTTTGCGTCATTTGGTTCGCAGTGCAATCAGGTAGGACTCTGCTGTTATATGAAAACTTTTATATTCTTTACCAAGAAAATGGAGCTTAGGCCGTAAAGGAATTTAAAATAGAATATACTGTAGTGGCTGTAGATATTCGGTACAATGCATTCTTTCGACCCAAAAAATCTTCGACTTTGAATTCTTTAACTATAAACCTGCCTACGGACAAAAAAAAGATTTAAAAGTAAATAAGTACACTTTGTAAATACTTGCATTTTTTCATCATATAAAGTAATCGTTAACCGGTTAAATATAAAGCCCTTCATAATACTTTGCGAAGGTTTTACAAAATCCCTAAAGGCCTTCGGATAATAAGCTTATTGATGTATGCTATCTTTTATTCTCCATATAAGTGGCGTTTAAACGGTCTTTCTGTCAAAGCAAGGTTTTACATTGTTGCATCTGATATGTCAGGTTAACAAATTGTAGGTGTACCGTGTAAAGAATCCTTAATTTAAGTGATTGTGCGTGTTTTTTTTATCTTTATTTAAGAGTTCTTGTAAACTACTCCGCTCCGTTAGACCATTGAAATTATTATGTAAATGTGACATATAACATACACATTATATAATTTAGATCGACAATAATGATTTACTAGGTATAGATGTGTAAATGTATAGAAACTGCGATGCTAAACACGTAGGTTTCGCCCTTAACCCCTTCTCATATGCATACGTCACCGAGCTGTGTTACACCAGTGTTTATATGGAAGACGGTCAGCGCGTTTATAGTATGTAAAGACGGGCGATACGCGGTCGCTGCAAGGTGATCGCGCCATGTGAAAGCTCCCATAAGTCGCTCATACATTACTAATCTACCCGGCTCGGCGGCCGTATGCGTGTGAAAGGGCTACGCTTGTTGCCATTTAAAGATAGAAATCTAACTACATAGGCTTAATTAAGATAACCCTTGTGCTCGGTATTTCCACACAGAATTGGTAAACCGATGCGTCATAGTCGGGCGCCATCGGACATTAATATTAAAATTTATTATTTTGTTTAACCACAATCAAATTCTTTCTAGGTGGACTCACGATCCTTACTAATAATTAAATACTAAAATATCGATTTAATGGCTATTGCATTAGCCAGTGACATGGCTTTTGAATCATCATAACCGATATTATTACTCGAAATGCTTCCAATACAAAGTCCAATGTCCTTTAGACTCATGAGTCAACAATTAAATTCTGAAAACTGTAAATATTTTTCATTAACATCACTTGGTAGTTTCAAAAATAGCACCTATCGAAACTCCTTGGATGGTGGTTATTCTTATGTCTATAGGAGAAATGTACAAACTTACATCTTTTATAAAATAACAATGATATATATATTATCTAAACATATGTTTAGATAATATATATATCATTGTTATTTTATATATCATTACATATATATATCATTGTTATTTTATATGTATAAAACAGTAAAATTGGAGAATATTTTTACAAAATAATCAATGTGCTAAGGAACAATATAGAACACATATCGACAAAATAAAAGTTGTCTCTTTGTACGCGCTAATCTCAGGAATTACTGAACTGATTTGAATAAACCTTTTTTTGTTTAATAGCTATTAGGTCTAAGCAACATATAGGATACTTTTTATCCCGGGAAAATGTACGGTTCCCGTGATATACAAATTTTCGCGCAACGAAGTTGCGGGCATTAACTAATTTACAATAGAATATTAATTTATATTTATTTGCTTATTATTTAATAGTCGGGTGGAAATATAATTTAGATATGATGAGAAATGAAGCTATGTAGTTTTATTTTAATTTGAAGTCACTTACAAAGAGACAGAAAGATATGATTAAAACATGATTAGGCAGTTTCAAGTTATTATGATAACAATCGAACTCTTAAATATTCATCGCCATCAATCAGAATTCGACCTAATTAAGATATTTGTTGATACTTCTATAATTCAATAAACAGGTCGGTACAAACGGGCGGCAGGAAGCTCTTGCTTGAAACAGTAGTTCACTCAAACATACTACTTATGTAAATAAAAGTATTTCTTTAATAAGTAATATTAGAATGGAAACGGAAGAATGTAGAGTTCCAGCGTGACAAACGCGTCACGTTTGTCGCGATGGTTCATCTGATTTTGTGTCTATTAGCAAATTTCGCTCTGATATTATATCTTCAACTAACAAAATGATACGTCAATTTATAACTGATTCGTATTCGTGCCGATAAAGCGTGGTGTAAAGAGGAAACAGTGAAACACCATGTTGCAGCTAACAACTAGTATCTGTTAGTAAAAGTAGTGGGCTAAGGGTGTTTCACCGCTTACTGATAAAGTTTCTGTTAGGCTATCCGCAAATTTTTTGACAGATTCTCCATACAACATCTGTCAAATAAATTTTGGGGATAGGCTATCAGTAATCAGTGAAACCCCTTCATCAAAGTTTTACATTGCAATACTTGTTATATTAAATTACACAATTTTTTATCACGTGTGAGATTTTATTATTTTTTACATCAGGATTTTAACATTGCAATCAAGATCGATATTTTAATGTTCATTATGACGTCTTAAGTTCTTTAGAATAAGATTCTTCGTATCTACAACAATACTTTAATCAGTAGAACCAATGCAATATAATATTCATCTTCAACATAACAGATAATTATATGTCGAAAACATATCCAGAAAACCCAACAGTAGCGGTAGCTTGTCGCTCGTTTGCACCAAAAGGAACTTGCCAAATTTATAAGTATCTTCTTCCTTGACGAATTGATTAATTAATTTATTGATATCAGCAATAACAATAAAGTTAACATAATATATTAGATATTCATTCAAATCATCGGTTAATAAAAAAATCGGGTCAATATCATAATCGCAGTTTAGTATAGGCTTTTGCATTCTTCTAATAAAATATTGAAATAATTTTGAACATCAAGGTAGAAAAACACATTTTAGCACTAAAAATATGGTCATTTTTCGGGTGTTATAGATTGTTGGATATTGAAAAATAAAAAAGTAGAACATAATGTAGAGGGCCTGCTTTAACACTTCCTGATAAGTGTGTATAGGCTATCCACAACTTGTATAATAAGAAGGATGTGGAAGATCTGTCATGTAAGGATGTCGACTATCCAAAAACTTATTTGACAGATCCTCATACTCATACCTCATCTGTCAGACAAGTTATGAATAGCTCAAACAAGCCCGTGTTATATTTAAATGTAACGCAGAATTAGATACAATATAGGGGTGAAATATAATAATTGAAGACATAAGTGGAAGAAGCGGATAACTAACATTTTGCAACCTTCGAGTATATATTAATATTTTTTTAAAGAAAATATATGAAATCGTGTAACTTACCTATTCAATAATACACATCAAACCCACATTATAATTTAAAATAATTTTTCGGGTCAAAATGCGTCCATTAAACCAAAAATCCGTTAGTATTTAAAAATGTTACTTATATGCTTCTTCCACATGGGTCTTCAATTTTTATAACAAAAACAATATACATTAAATCCTGTTACAGACATGGCCACAGGAACATGGAATACGAATTAAAATATATCAAAGTTTTATACCCTTAAGTGCTTCGATTCTGTCTTGTTACAACGTTGGTGTAAATCTCGAATGAGGTCAATAAAGAGACCGTTACATTTGGACCAATGATTTACAAAATCCACATTTTTTTATCTGACCATTAATTACTTCTCTCCTTTTTAGGGTTCCGTATCCAATAGGGTATCGAGAACCGTTTTTAGGGAACCGGGATTTTCGGTATCAGACTATGCTCCAACCGGGAATTCCCGGCATTTTAGGTACTTTGTTTTTGGGTGGCATTATAAAAACGAAATTGTCACTCCTGCATCATTCTATTTAAAAATCATAATTTTATGTTGTCATAACTTTTAAAAAATCCCAAAATCACGGAAAATCCCTTTTCTTGTACTCATAGTTCCGGTTCTTTTGCCGCCACAAAGAACCGGGAATTCCTGGGATTTCTCGGTTCTATACCCTAAAGTTTCTTCTTCTTTAAGTTCCTTCTTGTTGGTACTAGATAACGCTGCAGTACGTCTAAATCACGCTATCGCTGGCTAGGAAGTGAAAACTAAAGCTGTTTGATTTTCAGAACTCTGTTTCCTCTAATTTGTTCTTTACTGGTACGGAACTCTTAGTATGTGAGTACAACTCGCACTTGGCTGGTTTAAAAAAAGAAAGATTATCAATCTGTCCTTATTTATTATCAATAGAAATTACATAAGCCAATTGAAAGGATTGAAAGTTTACAAAAGAAGAACACACACAGACAAAAATATAGACCCTTTCGCATTTATAATATTAAAAGTATAGAATAAAATATAATCATTGTGTTGCCGTGGAAGAGCCATATTTCATTACTGATTACGAATGGGCCGAAGCATTGACGGCCTCACAGAAAACTGGCGTGAAACGGCATTGTGCTGTGTTTTCTTCAGTGAGTGAGTTTACCGGTGGCCCAACTTCCCTAATCCCCCTATCCCTATTCCCATTTCTTATTCCCTCATAAAGGCCGGTAACGTACTTGCGACTCTTCGGATGCTACGAGTGTCCATGGACAACGGCAGTTGCTTTTCATCAGGTAACCCGTCTGCTCGCTTGGCCCCTAAATATCATAAAGAATATGTACACTATCTTAAGTTTTAAACAATATAGACGAAGGACTAATTTTTCTGTCCCGGATCTAGGCATAGGATTTTTCGATGTGTCACAGGATTACCCTATCACGAAAAAGACCGACTAATTTATATTTCTCAATAGTCGAAGGTCCTTAAATAAATCTTGTCTCAACAAAACTAATGGTAAATAAAACTAACACCTATTAAGTGTTTACATTATCATTTATAAATAAATAAGAATGTTATATAGTGACGGAAATAAATCAGTCAATAGCAAGACTAAAATATGTATAATGTTTCTACATATATGTATAATTATTTGAAAAAAAAAGTTAGTAATTGATTCGAAAGTTGAAGTCTAGAAATGGACCACCCATGTTGAATTCACCTCTAAGATCAATAAACCAATATTGTTCTCGTATATTTATTAAGATATCAAGTTACAAAGAAATCGGTCTTGGAAGCTAAGATATTAGTGCGATCTACTTATTCGTGAGACAGACAGAATTTTGCAGTTTCTTTATTGATTCAAATCCATAGTAACTTTATGAATGCGAAAGTGTATTTGTTTGTTTGCCTATCCTTCATGCTTTAAAAAGCAACCAATCGACTTGATTTTTGGCATGGGTACTATGGGCATATAAAAAGATCGTGTTTCAAAAGGAACCTTAGAAGAATATTCGTAAATTTTCAAATAACACGCGAGCGAAGCCGTAGGTTTAATTTAATTAACTAAATGACGCTCCCAACTTCGTCCAATAATACAGTTTTTCGCTTAAAAATTTCCTTTACCCTTTCCCTGGAGTTAAAGAACCTCCACAGCAAGCTTCGGAGACATCGATTCAGCTGTTTGGTCGTAAAGAGGTAGGTTTGTAATAAATTAATTAATAATTCAAAAATCAGATCAATGACTGCCTTTCTTTGTTCCGAGAGAATTAATTATTGTAACCGTATCCTGTTATACCAAAACATCAAAAATAAAGTTGCGAAAAATTTAAGGAATGTTGTATGGCGCCTACGCTAGCATACATTAAGTTTGTTTTGACTCAGATGATCTGTTTCCATATTAAATTTAATGCCATTTTCCATTAAATGACATTATTCATATCATCTGGCGCCGCTGTGTGTTTTCAAATACAATGTTTGCCAAGAAAGAAAAAACAAAAATATTGATTTGAAGATCTAATTATAGCGTTTTAACTAACCTTTGCCTTAAAAATATTTTAAGTAGATTATGCGACATCTATACATAACATGTATAGATGTTTACATATATTAACACGCGAGTGGAAAACTTTGTACCCCTTTTCACAATAGACGCGTAGATGTGAAAGTGTGAATTTTTTCCCAGTTATAGTTAATATGGAGGAGGAGCGTGGAATACCAATATTATTTTAAAAAATGCTTTAATCTTTTTAATAAGTGAAATGCTACACACACTACAATACTACAACATTTTGACATGACACGATAATTATACACGAAATACTATTTTGTTAATAGTTAAAGACTATGATTTAGACTGAGACCTTAATGCCATTATGAAGTCTGTGATTGAATTAAGAATAGATTAATTTTTATAGCCCCTCTACACGATGGATTTAAATCACATGCCGACCTCTAGTAATTCTCTTAATCTATGGACGTTTCAACAGTTCTCAACATGCTAATCTGGCCCCGTGCTAAGTTCCTAAAGTACTTGTGCTACGTGTAACTGACAACGGTAATATGCCTAATCCTTAATGATACTGTATACATTTTTAAAATTTGAATAATATGATACACATATTTAATAAACACTAATGATCCAGGAACAATGAAAAACTTTTTGTTCCGTCGCGTCGGGGATATTCGAACCCGCGACCCCCGGGTCTGGGCTGCCTCAACAATTGAGCCAAAGAACCAAATGTATTAATGCTCTTGGGTTGTAGACCCTATTGTGTACTTTGTGTAAAGCCTCATGTAAACAGAACTGTGAATAACACGCTTTTGATTAAATTAATTGGATTTTGTTAACCTGGAAGTACGAAATACGCGATTTGGATAGGCGTAACGTCTCAATACGTAGTGATATTGTAATATCTGCGGTCTATCCTTAGTTTATCTTCTCTATTTAATGCTTTGCACGTCAAATAAATAATTCTAAAGTCGTCTCAAAATAATTTGGCACGGATATACATACAAATTTTGATATACTTACTTTTGTGCTAAGCTACGGCGATTTCTCAGATTACTTATAAATAAATATCTTTAGATTTTGGGTCAGCGCTAGAGATAAAACAAATATATTTTACATGTATGATATAAAAAATTAGGGATTTACGGTAACTTAATGTAAATGATAATATTATAACTATTTTCGGATATACCGATATTAAAACTCTAGATTTCATTAATTAACACAATTTTGCAGTAATTAAAAGAATGTTTTTAAGATATAAATTAATAAATTTATTATTGTTAATTATTTACATAATAAACTCGTTAAGGCGATATAAATAAACTTAAAGCTTAATTCAGAAAGTAAATTGGTAAACATAGCATTTTGTTGCTTAAAAACACTCGAAGTTTTAAGATGGTATACATAAATTATAACCGATTAAATCTCTGGAGCATAAATGAGAAAAACTTTTTGCTCACAAAATATCAGCCGGAAAAAAATGAACGGAACACAACTTATTTTCATTCTAATTTGTTACATTTATAATTTATCAGACTTTCAACTTAATTTAACTTTTTCATCGTCATTTTCTATTACCTCATCAATATTGAGTATATAAATAATATATTTAAGTAGTATATAAATAATACTCAATATTATTTATATACTCAATACAAAATATATAATAGTTAATAATAAAATATTAATAACTAGATAATACCGTCAACTCCGCTTCGACTAAATTCGTTTATCACACAGTATTAAATCATACACATTAAACACTTACATCGTATTAAATTTTTTCGGAATAAAATCTTTAAATATCTTTACCCCGGGACCCAAAGTATGTCTAAACTCAGCAAAACAGGTTCAGGTTGCAGACAGACAGGCACACTTTTGCATTAATAATATCAATATAAAATTAAATATGTATACATTATAAGTAGTATGGATATTATTATGCAGCATAATATAATATACTACCCACTCCAGTTTGTAGTAGATGAATGTGTTAGAGGTCGTCGTATCGGCGCGGCCTTGCGCGGTCGCCGACCAAGCTGACACTGTAACCTACGGCATTTCGGCTTACATATACAACAAAGAAATATTAAATTAAGAAAAAAAAGTAAGTGTTACAAAGTAATTAAAAAAAAACTATTCAATGTTTTTGAACTTCCTGCAGGTACCGATTAATCCTTGATGCTATTAAGAATGCAAATGTGTTTGTCCGTTACCTATTCACGCTTTTTAATTAAATTTTATAGATAAAAAAGGAGTTGCGCAGTAGTTAGTAAAAAATAGGGCATATGCTCTATATAGAGCCTCTATATGACCCTGTTTTCATTTTCAGTTTTCTAAGAGCAAAAATTTGAAATCAAAATTTGAAGTTAATCTATTGGGTTTTGTCAACTAATTGGAAAGGAATTCGAGTTTGCTGCATACCCCAATTTCTATGCAAAGTGTTGTTGATATTGTGCACAATATTGAGGCAGAATCGAATTTTGTAGCTCAAAAAGCTTGCGCAATTCGTCAGAGTTTTTCAAGCGCTTTTTGATTTTTAGGTTAGAGATTTCGGTATACCAAAATTTAGTTACATACTATCAAAACAAATTGAAGGTATTAAACAATTTTTTTTTTAGTTGAATATGACTACTAATATAAGGTAATTTTTATTAATTTCGTTAATTATATCGAGAACATACGTAGAAAATCCGAATTCATCATCATATTGTTATTATTTATTGCTTATAATTATTATTTTTTAACAAAAAATTAAAACCGACTTCCACTTCTTTAATATTGCCTGTTTCAGAATTCGGTGAGGCATCATCCTATTTCTGTACACAATCTTCATTATTTTAAAGTCGGTACCAACAAACATGTCATGATTTGTCTAAATTTAAAATGTTGACTGTACCGACTTCAAAATTATGAAGATTGTGTACGGAAATAGGCTGATGCCTCACCGAATTCTGTAACAGGCAATATTAAAGAATACATTTTATTTAACACTTTTTAGTTTCTTTTATACTATTTTAGTTTTTTCCCTTGAAAGTCGGTTTTAATTTTTTGTTAAAAAATAATAATTTCACCTTTTTTAGTGCAGTGGCGTAACGACAAGGTGGTAAGCCGGCAAAATGCCTCGGGCCCCCAGCCGGATGGGGTCCCGGATCAGAACCCTAGACAAGTGGCAAGCGATTATTTTTGGATTGACATAGTGGAACGAAAACGAATTTGCCACTGGCCTCGAACGGTAAAGTTACGCCACTGTAGGCATGATACATTTTTTTATGTTATTTAAGGGGCAAGGGAGTAGACAGTTAACCTGATGGAAAGCAACTTCCGTCGCCGTAACATCCGAAAAGTAGCATGTGCATTGCCGGTCGGTATTCCAATGAGTGTACAGCGAGGTACCCAGCCACAGTGTAAAAGACAAAACGGCAAAACAACGTCCATCGGGTTTAGTCGTACTAATGATTAAATTTTTCATTCGTAAAAGGGACTTTCGTACGAACAAGACTCCAATTTCATATGGCAAGCAACG
>JAOTAV010092438.1:0-11346 GCA_026546445.1 Cyclargus thomasi | reverse complement strand
ATGGCTCATAGTTGTTAAAGCTAGTTAAGTTTAATTTGTAATATTAGCTGTAAGTTTTCCGAAAAATAAAAATAAAAATAAATAAAATAAATAACTCCTTTAGTCACATGATGTTCATCCACGACCAAAATATGTAGCCTATGTTACTTTTCATTTACAACTATGTCTGCACAAAAATCTAGTTGCTTTGTTAGGGGCGTGCCGCGTGAAGGAAGGGCAAGCAAACATACTTTCATATTTATAATATTAGTATGGATGACTGCCTTGGGATCAAGTCAATTACGAATGTAAAATATACGGCTTCGTATTCATAATAGTCATGCATCATGACCCAACGGTAATAAGCATTTAACTGTCTTTCAAACGTTCCTTATAAATTTTATTTTTCTTTCAATTCAATTTAAGTAGTATTTAATAATAATATCTATAGACGCTTCACACAACGTCAATCTGGCCCCGTGCTAAGTACCCGAAGGACTTGTATTACAGGTACCAGACAACGGAAATACATTTATACTATACACATATTTAATATACATCCATGACCCAGGAACATTAAAAAACTTTTTTTGTTCCGTCGGCGGGATTCGAATCTGCGACCCCCGGCGTGATCTACCAAAGCGCTCAATCACTGCGCCACAGAGGTCGTCAAATTATTACTATGAATAGCGGTAAAGTCATAAATTTTGCTTATCATTCATCACACCGTATCAACAACTAAAGCATTATGAAGCATAACAGCATATTACTATATAAAACATATTTTCCTTATGACTTGTTAACTTGTTATTGATTATTAATATAAATAGACTAACGAGAAAACCCATTTGTATGATGCATGCAGATAATATGAAATACCCTACGGTCTATGACCTTACATTACATATTATGTAATGGTTATATCTTAACCAGTGGTTCTTAACCTTTTGATTCTAATTTTCCATTCGGCAAAATTTTCGTTACGTCGCGGACTACCATCTTATATCAAAAACAAAGTGACAACACAACACTTGGTTTACAATCAATCAATCAATTAAAATGGTGTTTTGAATGGAAATGACAACATTATGTACTTGTAATCGGAAAATGTCTCATTGGTACACGCCTCCACCTGGGTTCGAACCTGCACCCTCTCGAGTGCGAAGCAAAGACCTGACACCCATAATTAGGCTACGGACGCTCTAAAATATATATATATTATATACTTAAAAAATCAATAGTAAAATTAAAATAAAATTATTAATTAAGAAAGTCCACCATTTCCGCCTCTTTTTACTCTATTATGGTACGGCACCCTTCGTGCAAGACTCAAACTCGTACT
Source organism: Cyclargus thomasi (assembly GCA_026546445.1). Lineage (NCBI taxonomy): Eukaryota > Metazoa > Arthropoda > Insecta > Lepidoptera > Lycaenidae > Cyclargus > Cyclargus thomasi. Next base: position 10,025 of record JAOTAV010092438.1, on the reverse strand, counting down.
TGGCCGTTTTTTGTTTTTATCATCTTGGTTTGCTGATGTTACTCGCGTGCAATTTAATTGCAGAGGTACGGAAAATACAAGAATAAATTCTTGGAATTGTAATTAAGCATGGTCGAATGAGTAAACCAAAAAGATCCGTAGAAATAACTTGGTTTGTCTGGTGTTTTGTGAAGGCAGCGTGAAGAAATGGTGAAGAAATATTGCGCAGGTTTAAGTGTCTTCGATATTTGAACAGTTAATTGTTGAAATATAAGAAAGTGGCGTAAGAAGGTGGCATCAAGGCTGGCGGAATGCCACAGCGAAGTTTTTACATATTTCCAAGAAAGTTACATAAATATTTATAATTCTCATTTTTAACATTCCAGAATTATAAAGAAATATTTTTCCAAAAAAAAAAAAAATTCTACGTCCTTTTAAATGTCTTAAAAAAGTTGTCATAGAATCTTGCGATTTATACCATTTTCAAATTTCGCGCCATTTCAACCGGTCCACCTCAACCTCACGTAGTCACACACATAAGATTGTGAAGGGGACCATAGTTTCACAACATAGAATGTTATTACAATGTCACGTACGCCAGACGCGCCCTATTATAGCTCTTACACATCTCAGAATAGGATTTATTATCGCCTGATTGATATCACAAACTATTATAACATGCTAAGGTTATACGAAGGTATTTGCACTACATATCTATTATAATTTATAGTATAAGTCGGGTTTTCCTCCCTGACGAACTTCCTCCAGAACGCACGAACCGATTTAGACAGTTTTGCATTCGTCATAAAGGTCTCGGGCTCCGTGAGGTTTATAGCAAAGAAAATTCCAGAAAAAAAATTAGGAGAAATGGAAAAAAGCAGGGAAAGTCATTTAACACATACAGCGCCATCAATACATAGCATTGCTCTGCAACGGCGGTTCACAGCTACTCATTGTACTGTGCTCAGTTAATTTCACAAAATATTTAAAATATATATATTAATTTCATTCCGGTTTTCTTTCTCATCTTTGTTACCATGCGGACGGAGTCGCGGGCAACAACTAGTTATAGATATGTATATTATTTACTAGCTTTTTTCCGTGGCTCAAACGCGTTGGGACAATATTTTAATTCCCTATTTTAACCCCTTGGGGAAAGAATTTCAAATTCCTTAGCAGATACATATGACAATATTTTAATTCCCTACTTTAACCCCTTGGGGAAAGAATTTCAAATTCCTTAGCAGATACATATTTGTTGGTCAGTCACCTTGACTACGGAATATGCATAACTTTTAATCCTTTGTTTTTTATGACATTTAGGGGGCAAGCGTGCTGACGGGTTACTGCTGATGGAAAGCAACTGCCGTCGCCAATGGAGAATTATATAATTTTCGAAATATAGTTTTCGAAATGAGAGAAAGAGATAGGTAGAAAACTTAAATCGCTAATATCTTACTCATTTCTCGTAGCCCACTACCATACTACTTTGCATTATAAAATTTTGTTATATACCTACGCGTATTATACAAATGTTAAGGTAACATTTTCTACCTAAATTATTTGCCGTTTTAATAGCTAATCGTAATATAGTTTTTGAACAAACACAGGTAGTCATTACAGCAAGGAAACTGCGCCTGTACTAACTAATCATTATTACTTATTTATAAGTTTAACTACCTACTTAGATATCATGAAGGTTGCACAACTAGTCATGTAATTTTTAATGCCTTGTTAAAACGTATTAAGTAGATAAGTAGGTTACTAAATTTTAACAAAATTTTAAGTTTCCACAAAATTTTGTGTTTACATAAAATTAATAACTTAAAATTAAGTTAAAATTTTGTTACTTACTTATCTGCTTAATACGTGTAAACCAGACATAAAGCTAAGTATATATTTGACATTCAAATCTAATTATTTTTCAATCATTATAATATGACGTATATGTGTCCCTCAAATACAATACACTGTGAAAGTAGCAACACTGAAAAAAAATGTATTTATTGGGCAAGCACCCCAGCAATGATTTTGCCCATACAAAGCGCTAAAAAACACTTTTAGAGCTGCTACCTTCACAGTGGGACACATACCCTAAAGTGTTATTACTTACTTTCCTTATACCCTGTATAATCGGGGATTTTGTATATGAATTTAGATATTCTGATTCTTGCATTAGAAGATTTAAGGCTGGCAACGCACTTGCAACTTCTCATGTCTGTCAATTGCCGACCACTATGGCTATACCTGTGCGTTTATAACGATAATAAGATAGAAAACGTCCGCAACTGACGTCACACGCGGCTGACAGCCCATAAAAAACGTCCGCGACTGACGTCAGACGCGACTGATAGCCCCATCTAGATCGCGGCTGTCAGTCGCGTCCGATAAGTATGTTTTCCGCTTTATAATTTAATTAAAACGACGTATTATGTTTGACATTTGAATAACAAATAAAAACATCAATGTTATTGATGACTTGAAAACAACACATTTGAAAAATATCTTATACTTTACAGCCCCAATTTAAAAATATTATTTGTGTTTTTAAAATAACTTATAACTAATCAATGAAGAAAAACCACCTCTTTCCTTTTAAAGACTTTGTAAAGACCTCTAGAAAAATTATTTCATTCTTTTTGTTGGGGACTAAAAACCGGCAAAGTGCGAGTTCGCGTCGCGCACGAAGGGTTTCGTACCAGTACCTACAGGGAAAGCAAATTTAATTTATTCTGTTTTTAGTATTTGTTGTTAAAGCGGAAATGCATATTCTGTAAAAATTTCAGCCCTCTAGCTATTACCGTTCTTGAGATACAACCTAGAGACAGACGGACGGACAGACAGACAGACAGACGGACAGACATCGAAGCTTTAATAATAGGGTCTCCTTGAGGTCTCTTTAAGTAATAGGGTCCCGTTTTTATCTTTTGGGTACGGAACCCTAAAAAGAGCTTTGTGAAAAAATTGCTTATCGCAGTATCTACATAAAGCTAAAGACTTTGTTTGAACGCGTAAATTTCATAAACTATTGGCCGGAATTAAAAAATTCTTCATGTTGGTTAGTCCATTTATCAGGGAAGGCTATGTAACATTTAACACACGATTAACGCTATGACGTATCGGAATCGACCCGTAAACAAAAAAAATTGTGAATAAGTTTCACGCGGACGTATTCGCGGGCAACACATATGTATTTATTAAGGGTAATCGACTTGATTTTTGACAGACTTAGTAATAAAAGATGTATTACAAAGGCTACTTCCCAAAATATTCGTAAATTTACGAGATTCTAGAATTCCACACGAAGCCGTGCACGAAATCTAGTAAAATAACAATAGGCTAGGGATTACTTGCAAATCCTGATTAGGAAAACGGAAGTTTTAATACCGACAATTAACTTAAGGTTAAACTCGCAGTTGGCCAGATAATAGGCCGTATATAAAATAGGCCGCTGACAGTGGCGTAGCAAGGCTAAAGTACCCTTAGTAAAATGTAGCTTAGCTCCAGTATAAAAAGATCAAATGCAAAATAGGGTATTTAACAAATTTTGCAAAAGTAGGTCAATTTATTTCTGACATATGCACTTTTTAATATTTTATTTTCTCAAAATAACCTCGCTAAAGTTATAAAACAACTTTGAAATTTGTATAATTTTGAATGCCATGAAAACGGTGTCCGCCATGATGGGAAACGCAAAAGAAACAACTACTTATATTGTTACCTTTCTTTTCATTACATTAATTAAATTCAAAAAATGTTTTATCAATCTTTTAGTTTTAAAAACCTTTTTCTGAATTTAATGATAAAGAATTTCAAAATATTAACATTTTACACCACCCTCGTCGTTCAAGTTTGTTTTCAATTTATTGACGGCACAGACTCATCATGGTGGATAGAATATAAAATTGAAATTATAAATTGATATCGTAATTATATGAACAAAAATCAATATATTTAGGGATTTTACTAAACAAATTTTCTTAACAATATTACACTTTTATTTTTATTCATAAGGGCAACTTGCATATTCTAACGCAAGTCGCAAGTCCTAAGATGCATGCAATAATTTTATAAAGTTGTGGACATTCGAATTGAGGCCTAGTGCTAAATCTAGAGGTAATATCAAAAGGTTTTAAAGCATTCAGTCTCATTAAGACACGAGAATTGGACCTAAAAGATTTTAAGAAGTAAATAAACGAAGATTCAGTTTTATTTACGATTCGGTTTACGTCTCTTTACGTTTAAGTAATGACCATTCTTTTAAGTTAAAATAAGATCAACTTAATTACCTACTCAGCTGCGTTATTAAAGACGCATTAAACTCTTACAAGTTCTGACGTGAGAAGTAGATACTGTCAAAAATATTGGCATGTGAATGTTTGTTTACATCATAATGCGCTTTCTCCAGTGTTAACTTACCGTATGTCGCAACGAATTGTTTAGAAAGTTTTCTTGTAACTTGTAACACAACACTACGCCTCGACCGGTGTGTGAGTGACTGGGGAGTTCTCGATCTGCTCGATCACCTTGCAAATTTCAGTGTTGCACGCGTTAAGATATACATTTGCCACTAATTTTATAATTTTCATTATCACATTACTGGACCTTTATTACGCACTCGAGATGGTGCAGGTTTGAACCCCGGTGGAGGCGTGTACCAATGAGACATTTTCCGATCTCAAGTAAATACGGATGATCATTGCCGTGGGAGAGCCATGCTTCGGCACAAATGGGCCGGCTCGACCGGAGTGATAACATGGCCTCACAGAAAACTAGCGTGAAACGGCATTGTGCTGCGTTTCGTTCAGTAAGTGAGTTTACCGATGGCCCAACTTCTCTAATCCCTTATCCCTATTCATTATTCCCTCATAAAGGCCGGCAACGCACTTGCGACTCTTCGGATGTCGCGAGTGTCCATGGGCAACAGCAGTTGCTTTCCATTAGGTAACTCGTTTGCTAGCTTCTCCCCTAAATATCATTAAAAAAACTATCGTATTTTAGCGTTTAATGCGCTAGATCATTTTCGTTACAAAATGAACTTATTTTCCTTATAAATTATGACCTTATGATGCTTACCTAAAAAGGCAAAATCAAATTTTCCCTGAATGTGGGACATATCGAAACGTGGTATCACTAAAAGTTCCGGTGCCGCGGTGACATATAGAGTACCCGAGTGGGACCAATCATCGCTGAAGGTCAGCCAGATTCGCGACTGCCACCTTTGTACAGTCACAACGTTATACGATAACATTGTAATATTTTGTACAGTCACGCTGTTAAGTGATTTAAGTATAAACTTGGTTTTAACTTCTCATTTGGAATTATGCAATCCTTACCAAAATCACAAATGGAAAATTGTGTTTATTTGTCTTTCCTTGACGCCCTAATGTAGCAACCAATCGAATTGATTTTTTGGCATAGACTTAGCTGAAAGGATGGACATCATAGCCCATCAGACTATTCTTGGTTCTAAAAAAATCATCCCGTTTTTGAAAATATCATTTTTTTTTTCAATTTTCGAATTCCACGTAAGCAAAGCCGCGGGCAATAGCTAGTTTAGTATATTTCGTAGAGTAGGGTTTATTTTGATGATGTATAAATTTTGATGCGGTTTTCAGAAAACCATTTATTTATCCCGGTAAAATAACAGACAACAATAATACAATTCCAAAAAATTTTTCATAATTATGTACTATAAAAAAATAAGTTGGGTTTTCCTTCCTGGCACTATAAGAATATATATCCAGAGCACACAAAACAATTTCCATGGTTTTGCATTCATTGGAATGGTCCCAGACTCCGTAAGGTATAGTACAGAAAATTCAGGAAAAAAAAAATCAACAGAAAACAGGGAAAATGATTTTTCACACACAGCACCATCTCTGATGCATGCAGCATGCACTACAAGGGCGCCAGTTATGTGTAAAAGGGGTGTACACTAGGTGTGATACGATTTAATTTTGTTAAAAAAAGTGCCGTACATTAAGATTCTTGTGAACTCTGCCTGAATAGAGATGTATGGTTGACTTCTATAGAAAAGTTGTAGCACTCAATAATGCCTACAAAAAAGTCAGCGATGGTATAAATCAAACATTTATATTTTAGCCATTATAACCACTTTTCTATAGAATAAAAGTAATTAAAATGATTAGTCTATGTTTATTGATCATATTATGGTCAAATACTAATCCTTATTCAAATAAAATATTTAATGAGCAAGATATTACAAATTTACTAAAATGAATGATGGCTGCCACAATTTTTTTTTCAGAGAGCAAAAAAAATTATTTCCACCTGTGCGAAGCCAGAGCTGATCTCTAGTAGTATATATAATAACAAAATGTACTTAAACAAATTGCAAAGTAATTCTTTTGCAGTATTGCTATTAGGATCTTTTTAGGTAATGAGTTTTCAATATAGTAATTTAAAATATTTTAACTTAAAAGTTATTAATTTTACAAGTGCAATTTCAGGGTATCACAGGGAATCCACCAATTGTGTTTCCTCCCAACAACAGTAATGGCAAAATCCAATCAGCTTTATTCTACAGTCTACAGAACCCTGCCCCAGTTTTTAAGTGATTTTAGTCAATGTGGCATTTCATATAAATTTTAAAACATTTTGTTTGAAATTTAGGGCCATGATAACTATAATATATAAGTATTGTTATAAAATTGTAGCGGTCAAATTTTATGGCAAAATGAAATATAGATTCTAAAATACGCATTCATTATTTGGTATATAGTATGTGTGTAATTGGTATATAGTGTGTGTAGTAACACAAACACCAAAATTAAGGACCTTGCAAAATAATTACATAAATATTACATAATTCTTTTTAAGCTTAATTCATAATTTGTGTATTAAATATATGTAAATGTAACTTAAAAATAGCTAGTACAACTATATATAAGGGATTAAAAAGAGTTTCAGACCTGCAACTTATCTATTTACATAATGAGTTCAAACAAACGCAACTTCTAAGTTATTACATATGTCTCCTAAAAATTGTTTTAAACATTAAATGAATGTGCTAAAAACTTTGTTTACTTACATTTAAGTTGCTCTGTATGTCTCTGGTTGATAATTTATCACGTGCTTTATATCCTCATAAAAACATAAAAATTCAAAAGTTTCTTGCACCGTATCGTGTTTAATGTAACTTAAGTCACTACATTAAAAAACATTACTTGTATAAAGATAACTACAACGTGTATCCGATACTAAAACACGTTTTAATTACCATTACACAAAACCTGAATCCAATAATTAAATTTAATATAATTGAAATGTAATAAAATGTGAAAATCTTCAACCTCCACATTTGACATTTGACACGGACACACACTTAGTCTTCTTCTTCTTTTTTATTTTATTTATATTACGCTAGGGCTATGTAACCATAGCCACTGTCAAGTAAGGGCGGGAAATAAAATTTTAGCTATGTTACTTAATATGCGGTCGCCGCTGCATCGCTGTAGTGCGGTTAGAGCCTCTCCACAATAAGCGGATTTAGCACGAAGTGAAGTGAATTAGTGGTTGACATTGACAGTAGTTTGTCTGAGACTATTGGTCATCCGCTAACTCACTATACTCCGTACCAAATTCGCTTAGCGTGTTACTTATAAACCAAGTGTAAAAAGTTACACTCAGAATAAACTTAGAATAAGCAGAATAATAAGAAACTAGGTGTAACTTAGACCTAGTTTATGGTCGATGTAAACTGCCATACAAACGCTATTCCAACCTTAAACAGACCCCAGTCCTAGTTTAATCTCGGTGTTTCTAGTTTGACAGTTCATATTTTGTATTTTATTAAATTTGGAATTCGAATAAGTTTAAGAATAGGTAAAAATATAGAGATGTCAAATAAAATAAATTCAGCGCTAAATATGCTTGTTAAATATGCCTTCAGATGAAAATAAGAAGTGAAAAATGGTAATGCATCATATTATACAAACAAAAATTATTAATTTTTGTGTAATTAATTCTTTATTCTTATATTAAATTCAAATTGAAAAAGAAAATCAAAAGTGTAACACTTTGATAACACCGGAATTTTTATGATAATAGGGATTCGAAAATCGGAATGTCGAAATCAAAATGTGTTGCACAGCTGTTGATTTCAAATTGGCCTGCTGACTGAATGCATATACAAAACATGACTTTTTACTTTTTTCTGCAAAGGATTGTCTATAACTGCCCATGATTTACGGCGTTGCCATCTGGTGCAAAGACTTTGGTTAGTTAATCCAACCTTATGTAGAGTTTTTGAGTTAAGAATTAATCTTAGACAAAACCTTAGTTACACCGTGTTTAACTATTCCTAGTTTAAGCATGGAATATCCTGAGGTAAAACAATATTTATAAATAACACTACAAGGGTTCTCCAGGTCTCCCGTTCCATTTCCTTGGACATTTTATATTTACCTATATTTCGACCCGAAATTTTAACTCACTGCGCAGACATGCTTGAAAAATTCCAATCGTCCTATCGCCCTGGCACACGCCAGCATACTGCATAGAGATGTGTCAACTCGATTTACCAACTCGAGTTAGCTCGAGTTGGGCTTAGCTCGGGTTAACTCTCTGACTCGGATTCGAAATATTGAATACCTCCGCGCTAGCGCGTCAGCGGAATGACACTGACATGACGCGAAGTGAGCCGATCATAACAAAATATAACGATATTAATTAATATTAATAACTCACTATATTTCTGTCATGAAAATTTAATTCAAAATTCATAAATACACGATAAATAAATTCGTATTTTATTTAAATTCTACTTACTTTCATTAATTATAATAGTCCCCATACATATTTATGCTTAATCTGTTCTGATTTTTAAATACTGTTACGAAGCTGAGTTATTAAATAAAAAAAAACGTAAATACGAAAGAAATCATTTAGTCAGTTTCATCCAGTTAACTCGAGTTACGTTAATTTCAACTCGTGTTAGCTCGAATTGTGTTTATCTCGAGTTCGACTTTTAACCAGGTCTCTGTGTACCCCCGCCGCGCCGGAGCAGAATACTTCACCGGTCGTGTTAAATCATGTGAGCTGAGTAACTGCAACATAACAGCTGGTTGTTTACCGCGGCCGACCACGACACCACATCGCCTGACAAGTTGGACGACTTGTATTACTGGGACATTTACAGCCAAAACTTTACGGTTCCCGTGCGATAAACGAATTTTGGCGAAATCATAAGGTACCTACTGCCTAGCGCCTATATCTGGATTCATATTTCTACAAAATTGGTAAAGTAGTGTAGCTGGTTACTTCGCATTTATATAATAATATTATATATTTTTTTTTATTTTTATTATTAATTTGTCACAGACAATCTGTATATACATATATAAAATAACAAGTCCTAACTCATTGACTGATTTCTAAAGTGAGATACCTGAAATTTTATTTCTGAGCTGCTGATTTAAAATAAATGAATACGTGTTTAACCTTTTTTTTTTAATTTTACCCCCAGGGTGTAAAATATGAGTTTCTTTCAAGATACTTTTTAATGCGAGTAAAGCCGCGGGTAAAAGCTAGTTTATATTTCAGGCTTCGAACACACTTTCGAACCTTAATTACGTCAGAATAGAAAAGGCAGGATATAAAAACGGGGTTAACTTTAACTGTTATAAGCGCAAGTGGTAACCCCCTGCGTCGCCGCCGGCTACACTTCACTTGTCAAGACACGAGTTTTAGGGTTCCGTATTCTCCCCATTACTCCCACCGAGCGTAGAGTGCTCACGTCCCCAATCTCTGTTTATACGTAAACACAAATTATATACCATCTTGTTAAGTTAAAAATATCTTCCCTTATATTATTATACAAACTTTTGCTCGGGGCTTATTTTGCCTAAAATTTTAAATATTTTGGGAAAATAATGTCTCTACAAGACCGAAAGTCCTGTGTTGCTCTCCATTCTTTCAACTAGGTGTATTCCGATATTCAAGTTCTTTTTTTATGATATTAAGGGGCAAGTGAGCAGACGGGTTACCTGATGGAAAGCAACTGCCGTCGCCCATGGACACTC
>JAOTAV010092427.1:0-11346 GCA_026546445.1 Cyclargus thomasi | reverse complement strand
TTTCTTCCATCGAAAAACTTTTCTTACGACTGCTTTCAATAAAGAAAATGATTTTTTCTTTTACCAGCCCGGTTGGCTGGGTTTGACATAACTCGACCACGACTTACGTGGAATTGATATATTCCGACCAAATGACATGGGTCCGTCAAGTGGCTCTCTTTCAATTTCCTTCATTATACATGGGGTGGTAGAAATAAAGTGGCCTTTACTCCGTGGGAGAGCCGTGCTGCCGTGGGAGAGCCATGATTCGGCACGACTGGGCCGGCTCGGCCTGAGTGGTACCACGGGCTCACAGAAAACTGGCCTTAACCAGCGTTGTGGTGTGTTTCGTTCAGTGAGTCAGTTAACCGGTGGCCCAACTTCTCTAATCCTATTCCCTCATAAAGGCCGGCAACGCACTTGGACCCTCGTGAGTGTTCATGGGCTTCGGCAGTTGCTTTCCATTAGGTAAAGGTCTGGTCGCTTGCCCCCTGAATATTATAAAAAAATCGTTCACTGCAGGTTCTAACCGGGACATGGAGTACGCGTGGTCAAAACGTCTACAACACCATGAGTCACATTAACACAAGACGCTAGGACCATACTGACCATAATTTCAACATCTTCTAAATACTGTAATAGATATACTGTCGGCTAATAAGGTTCGATGTTATGTAGACGAATTACATTATAATTATTTCTCCGTTAGTAGGTAATTAGGTATAGTACATAAACATTTTCCTTACTATAATATTAATTTTATTGATAACCAGAATGTTGCCTGGTGACTGACGGGTTTAAATCTGAATTATTTTGATCGTACAAGGAAATGCTTAAAATATACTATTGCCTGTGTCTGCAGAACACTACCGACCTATTAACCGACCTCGGAAAACGAGGCGGTTAGTTTGTCTGTCTTTTTTTAAAGAAGAATGAAAGATGAACAGAAAAATGAAAGTTACAAAAGAGCAATTTAGGTATTTTTAAGTACCTCAAAATTTTCCTTCCATTCCGCCATTTCCTTCTAGCAAAGTCGGGTAAAAACAGAAAAGCTTATGAGACTAAAACTCCTAAATTAAAGTTTCGCCTCCAAGGTAGTGAAGATTAAGAATCAATGACTGAAGACTTGTACATGGGCCAGCGCGATAACTTTAACTTTTAATAACTAAGTTAAAACATTAATCACATTACCCAAAAAATATATACTATAGAATGATTGATTTTGCAAAAATTAGCATAAAGTACGAAACTAGTCGGTTAAGATGAACAAAGTTTTTTTATACAATACAACTAACACTATAACCCCTTTTTTTTTGGTATTTTACCCCTGAAGAGGAATTCTTATATTTTGTTTTTATTACGAAACTCCAAATGTATGGTTAAGGCCGTCGCATATGCGTCTTAAACGAATGTGAGAAAATCCTACGAAGACTTCAGTTAGTAACTACTCTATTTTTATCTCAAGAACGACCGTCACGTATTATGAAAACCTACCTATGCTACGCTTAACTGGTATACATGGATTATGATTTGTAGATTAAAGTATTAAAGTAGTTCCGGGGCATTTTTTTTCTAAATAAAATAAGGGGCAAACGAGTAAACATAATTTTAGGTACTTTTATTTTAAAAATCGATTTCTGATTAAGCATAAAAGATTAATTCATGAAATTTTCAGGGTTTATTGTTAAATGTCTGTATTATGTTAAAATATTAAGAACTTGAAATTATTTATTAATTTGCGTAATTGCTAATTAACTTTTTAGTAAACAAATGTAAATTTTATTTACATCTCGATCTTTTTTGTCTGGTTACACGCGTAATATATTTAAACTTAAGATTTCAGAAAAAAAAATCACTGCTCGCTATTAATTTGAATTATATACATTTTTTAAGTGCGCGTTAGGATTTGTCAGTACACCGCGCGGCAAATATCTACTTGATGTCATCTTACTTAGGTATAATTAAATACTGCTTACAAAAATCTTGTCTGTTTTAGACCGAAAACAGTAGATTCATAAATGAGGTTTAACTCTTATAGGCATAAAAATATGAACAGCTGAAATATGCCTAAGATAATAACACTCTCTCGCCGGTTTCGGTGATGGTGGCCGGTTTTATAGAAAACACTGACCAGACCTGTTATGCAGGAGTAATTTTATAGTGCCCAAGCGTGTGCGCAGTATACGAGAGCACTCTCTCTTCCTTAACTCTCATAACCCAGTGGGCCGGATGAACGACAGCGACTGGCGATCAGGCGCAAGAATCTTACTGGTCAGACAAATATCAGATTTGTGTTACGAATTACTGTAGAACAACTTAAAACGTCTTAAACATAATACGATGTACTTTACGTATTTTTACTCTTAGGGTTCCATGGTCACATGCAAAAATGATGACTAAGCGTTTGATAAGTTCACGGCCCAAGGTCGGGCCGCCGCTACAAGGGCTGGGGAGGGGTCAACGACTGAGGGGTGAAAATCAATTTAATTTTGTACGAAGTTGAAAGTTAAAGTCAGTTAAAGAGAACTTTGATAGTAATTGGTATGAATTAATGAATTTATGAATTAAAAAAAATCTTCTTTTTGGAAGTCGTCTTAAAATTGAATGAATTAATTACTAAATGAATGAACTCTACTGATTGAGGAGCCAACTATAAGATAGGTGCCCAATAATTAAAAAAATATATTTACTGTGCACAATCATAGTAACAGTTTTATATGTGTTGCTATGATTGTACACAGTTTATATACTTTTACAAAATTGCGAAATTAAATCAAGACCTTGTCCCTATTGCCGGATAAATAATTTGGCACTGAATTTCGTGCGAAAACTGACGTTTCATGTTATGAAGTTTTATGTCAGCTGACAGTTAATGGCGATTCATCCACATAAGTAAAATTATAATTTCTTACCTAGAACGAGAATCGGTCTACATTTCTTACTAATATAAATGTATCGTTTCACGCTTGCATAAAACATTTGCCATAAGTCTATGAATATTTTTTTTGGTGAGACAAACCGACGACCGATATTATGTGCACATTTATGAATGTGGATATGACGTAAAGGGCGGCTCATAATAATTATTCAACTGCGGAACCTCATGCCGTATTTAGTGAAACCACTTGACCGGTTTTCACTCGATCCAATTAGAGTTATGTTGAAACTAACGAGTTGGATTTAATTGAATAAGATGTGACCCTATTTGACTGGGTCAGTCTGCAGAGGTCACTATCATATACGCCCCAGACGGGGCCTAGGGCTCCCACACAGAACTGCGAACTATTATTTTAGTATGAGTTTTAATGCAGATATTCGCGATGCGATGCGAAATGAGTTTTTCAAAGTTCCTGGGTCGTGGATGTGTATTAAATATGTTTATCGTATAATAAAAATGTGAAAAACTTGCTCCATCGGCGGGATTCGAACCCGCGACCCCTGGCTAGAGCTATTATTATTAAAAAAAATCTTACAGAGTCAAAATGTAGTCTTACTTTTTAAACCAATAATATATACTATATCTTTGGAAAAATGGTAATTTTCAGCCTTGCCGAGTAAAAATGCGGTTTGGGAAATTCACCCAGTTGTATGATTTTATGCAGGCGATTCTAGTACCTTCGATAGGCTAATAAACCATAACGAAACGAATCATAGTGCTACCTGACGGTGCATAAAAACAATAGGTACTTTCCAAATATACGAAACACAATTTGTGTCGTACACAGTTTCCGGTGCAATATTATGAAAGACGGGTGTAGGTGTGAAGAGAGGTGGAAGTCTTTGTACCCAACTGCGCCAAAAGGAGTTATGGTTTTATTTTAATTGTTCTGTGCTAATTATCTATTGTAAAAATGTTTATGTGGTATTTGTAACGTAGAACGTTTTGTACGTATAGAAATGTCTAAATTATAGAATAAATGTTAATTATTAGATAGATAGATAGATTCTTTATTGCTCACAATCAATTATGGAAAAGGTACTAAAACTAAACTTAAAGTAAATTACATGAATGTGGACAAGGACGGCCTTATCGCTACGAGCGATTTCTACCAGGCAACCCTGCAGAAAAGGAAAAATTAGATCTATATAATAGTATTATTATTATTACTATTAATTTTAATGTTGTATCAGAAACCCATCTAGTCTGAACAACCCAACGTTTACGTTACGTTACGTCCTACTACTACGGTTACGTTATCGGCCACGTTCCAATAGTTTACGTTACAAATGACGTGATACAAATTACAAGTGACCAGTCTTAGTCCGGTGGCACATTATCCAATTCGTAATTAAATACATAAGTGGAAGAAGCAGATAACTAACATAGACGCTTTTGGACCGGAAAAATTATTTGAAATTAAAATAATGTGGATTGTGTGTATAGCTAAATAATGAAATAGGTAATTTACAAGATCTGTCAACATTTTATAAAAAAAAGTTAGTATAAGCTCGAAGGTTGCAAAACGTTGGTTATCCGCATCTCAAACTTATGTCTTCAATTTGTTTACACCCAGAATGAAGTCACATGTTGGTCTTATTCTATATACAATGTAATCTTTTATTCTACTATAACTAATGTGCTATGCAAAAATTAAGTCCTAATGTCTATCAATATCGAATGAGTAATAATATAAATGCTGATCAAAAAAATTCGGACACCTCGCCGACAGGAACCATGTTCATTTGTTTTGTAGGGGACCCCGCATACTCTCAGAAATTACTGAAAAGTATTTTCTGAGAGTATGCGGGGTATTCGTATGGTAACCTGACAGGCGTCCGATCTTTTTTGATGAGAAATTCACGTAGTGAGCGGTCCGAGTAAAGGCGAGCATTCTTCTTATGTGTATTTCCCCTTTATGTGTGACGTACTTTCTGGATGGTTCCTAAGGTCCTCGACGAATGCCCAGGGGGTTAAGCCAAGGTCGTTTTCGCTTCTTTGTAGAAACGCCAAACAAAATGTTTGGAAATGACATAAGGCGTATCGAACGCTTATGTCATTTACATACATTTTGTTTGACGATTCTACAAAGAAACGAAAACGTTCACATCTTGGCTAACCTACCAGGTATTGTCGCGATGATGATATTATTAGAATTAGACCCATTTGAGAAACAGAATTACGATAACCTACATACCCAGCAACCGTAAACCAGATCCACTCCAGCAAATTACTCCTTCATGCTACTTTAGACCTACTGCTATTGAACTTAGGCCACATTTTTCGGTGACCCATTTCAATGCAGGGTTACGCGAGTATCGATCAAGTTGTACGATAAAGGAATTTAATAAACAACTTCAGCTTATGTTTGCGATAAGTTTTCAATAAGTAGGTAATTATTGTCTTTTAGCTCAAGATTGGCGGTATGGTTCATTAATCTTCTGTCAAATTTCTACACAAACCGCGATTGTTAACAACAGAGTGACAAGACAACACTTTGTTAACAATCGCGTTTTGTATGGAAGAGAAAAAAAATTGACAGAGCGTTAATGAACCATACCGCTAATCTTGAGCGAATGAATAATAGTGTCTATGTTAAAAGTAGAGACCAATTCTAATTTCTAATGCGTTGATCCATATTTACTATACTAATATTTAAAAAATGCGATGGTGTGTGTCTATCTGTTACATCTTCACGCCTAAGCTGTTGAACCGATTTTGCTAAAATTTGGTATGGAGATACTTTTAGTGAGAGGATACTTTTTATCCCGAAAAATTTTACGGTTCCCGCGCGAAAAATAAATTTTGGCACAACAGAATTGCGGGCATCATCTTTATTTTAGTTTATTATAACGTTTTCTCATGGTATAAATAAACTGTATTTTTAGTACTTTTTATTACGGTAATTATTTATATTATGTAACATTTCATCAAGTTGTTTTTGTATTTCGCATATGTAAGAAACTAAAATATCTTTGAATACTTTGAAACTATTACTAAATTAACAAAACAATTTTAATTTTTATGATTCTTAATTACTTTAAATGATGAGAATTAAGAAGCTTAGAGAATGGAAGCCATCTAACAAGTTATAAGGTCGCTAATAAGCAGTAGCGGCGTTAAGGGGAGGGCGACGCTGGGCGACCGCTCGGGGCGCGGGTAAAATGGAATACCCCATGTTTTTTGCCGGGTTACCTTGTCATTTTTTTGTATATATTTGAAGCGAAGTCATGGACGCCGCTTGAAGCGAAGTCAGGTGCTAGTAGGGTAAAGAGGTTAGAACATCGGCTACATAAATGTTATATCCTGTTCAGTTTCCAATTACATGCTAGGAAGCTGAAGAGCGTGATAGAGACAACTACAGCTTGGATTAAAAAAAAAACAGGAAATAAACGATATGTTATCCCCTGATTTCTACTGTATGGAAAAAACAAACCTAATGTCCCCTCCTCATGCCGCTCCTGCTTAATTATATATATATAATAAAACAGTAAAATTGGAGTGTATGTACATTTAATATTTTTATAAAAATTGTTAAGGAACAGTAATAGAACACATATTGAGAAAAAAGTTGTCCGTTTTGTACGCGCTAATCTCAGGAACTACTGAACGGATTTGAATAAATCTTTTTTTGTTTAATAGCTATAAGGTTTGGGTAACATATAGGATATTTTCAGGAAAATGTACGGTTCCCGCGTAATATACATTTTGCGCAACGAATTTGCGGTCACCAACTGGTAAATGATATTAATGATTGTTATACCATGATGACATAACACTGATAAGTGATAGCTGGATCACAGAGGTCAGGACGTTTTTATAGTACAAATTGATAATAAACATACAATGTCAATAACAAACTGTAACCGTATACATGCGCTACTGTGATAAGTGTTGGGCGTTTCTTTAAAGTAGGATTAAATTATTATTCCAATCCTTGGTGCGTTCTTTATGGGATATCACGAGGAGTGCTCTGATTTTTGAGGAATTGCTTGCAATAATACCACTGGCAACTTTTTGCCATTGTTCCACGCTAAAGGCTTATCATCCTCACCACCTTAATAACTGCCAGTCTTCTACCGTGTGCTGATCGCGTATCTTTCAACTACGCACAATAAAACTCTGAAATGAACTATCGCCAGCAGTGTTGACTTTTCAGGGCCCTCTCGCTTAAATTTTTTATGTAACACGAAAAACCTAACCTCCTGCGGCACCCCTTATCATCCGGCGAACCAGGCTTTCGCCAGACCTCCCTGCTGCACACACAAATTGGTGCTTAGATCTTTTTGGAGATGTCACTCAATGCTTTCTTCCAGATGCAGGCAACCCCGCCTCCTCCACGATGGTGGTGGGAAGGTCAGCAGTGGCGGCAATGGGCGGACGGCCGGATGGGCAAGCACGAGCTGGCGCAGATGAGGCTGCAGAGGATACAGAGGCTGAGGGAGCTACAGGCGATCCTGGAACGACAGAAGCTGTCCATACCCGATATACTCATATATTCACCGTCTAAGTAAGTTAAATGTTATGTTTCTCGAATTATGTCAGTATTTGTGTATGCTTTATTGTTGTACAACTACTGTTGGGTATTATAATCAAATTTTTAATTTTGCACGCCATTCAAATGGCAGAATGTTTAGAAACATATTATACCTATATTGAGTTTAAGATCTGTATTATGAACTGCATTCTAGCAATAAAAACATTTCGTTTCTTTTTTTTCTGATATTAAGGGGGCAAGCGAGCAGACGGGCTACCTGATGGAAAGCAACTGCCGTCGCTCATGGACAGTCGCGAGATGCGAAGAGTCGCAAGTGCGAAATAGGGATAGGGGATTAGGGAAGTTGGGCCGCCGGTAAACTCACTCACTGAACGAAACACAGCACAACGCCGTTTCACGCGAGTTTTCTGTGAGGCCGTGTTATCACTCCGGTCGAGCCGGCCCATTCGTGCCAAAGCATGGCTCTCCCACGGCAAAAGTTCTTCATTAAATATCGGTTATGACTGGACGCAGAGACTCAGATGCCTAAAACTGTTTGTCCAGTTTGGCGTATAACCGTATACTGAAACATGTTGTGTTAAAGTTTTTGCGGTGGGATGGAATGGTCCGGCTCGACCGGAGAGATACCACGGCCTCACAGAAAACTCGCGTGAAACGGCGTTGTGCTGTGTTTCGTTCAGTGAGTGAGTTTTCCATCAGGTAACCCGTCTGCTCGCTTGCCTCCTAAATATCATAAAAAACTGTGAAAAAAGATTTTTTTTCAAAAATAATAAAATGCAGAGGATTACCAAAATAAGAGCCGAAGTTAGAGGCATAATGGCCGAAGTGACATTTGGGTAAATGTCACTTTGGGCCTTATGCCTCTAAGGTGCAAAAATATATATCGCTATATCTTCCATATCTAGCAAGCTTACTAACTATTCGCTCATAGGCACTAATTGCTTGACAAACACGCGATTAAGCCATTACGCAAAAAACATAATTCACTCGTTTTAGTAAACAGGTAAACAGTAAACTCATACTCTTGGGTTTCAGGTTCAACAACATGCACCAAGTACAAGTACACACGAACATCAGGCCAACCAGTTCATGGAATCAGCGGCCTGTCCCGTGGGAGATGACTGACTTCGACACAGTAAGTTACTTAGTGGTTGCTTAATTGACCTATTTGGTCTATCTCCAAGGCGTTGAAGTTAACTGTTATTTGTGTTAAAACAGTTAAAGTTGATTGTACCAGGTCTTGTTTCACTTCTCAAGGTCTTGATTTTGTGAACTTGACTACGGTTAGCTAAATTTATACATTCCTATTCCAAGGCTGTACGGTATTGCATTGTTTTAAAGGTTAATATAGAGAAAACCGTAGTAAGTGAACCTTGTTACAGATTCCACGTTGGTACTTGGTAGTGCTGGACCAGAACACTGATTCTAAAGGGTCCCTTCCATGATATGCACCTTCTGTCGATCTTGGTTTATGAATCTTAACCGTTCTTAAATTCCCCAAAACACACACAATTTTTCAAATCAACTTCGGTCCAATCGTTTGGAAGGAGTTCGGTGACAAACGTGTGTTTGTCACTGAAGCACGCACGAATCTAGTATTTCCATTTACATTGGCTCATATAAAATGATTTCTCATTCCAGGCCAATAACTTAGATGCTATCAACAAAGGTCAACGTAAGCTGGACGTCGAGCAGGGTATGTGGGGAGCCGCTCGGGGCTGGGCGGTCGGCGCGCTGCTGCTGCTGGCTGCGCTGCTGATACTGCGGGCGACTGACAGGTGTCTCACAAGGGGGTTCTTCAGAGGTACTTAGTTTAATTCTCGTTCGATAGGTGTCTGACAAGGGGGTTTTTCTGAGGCACTAAGTTACCACAAATTTCATGTTTTATTCGTTTCCTTGGGGGTTAAATAAGTGAAAAGTCATGAAGATAAACAAATTCTTGTTTTAGTTTCCTAGTCTTTCTGCGAAAAACACAATGTAGTAACTTTTCCCTGATAAAATCTTATTTTGGCTACTAAGTAGACTTAATGATAATTTTTTGTTTCATTTTAATTTGCATGTTTCCTTTCAGGACGGAGAAGACGGTCAGAAGAGTGGACAACGCCAAGTGTTCAAGCCACGAGACGTTAGTAAAATTTTGCACCTATAACATTAACCTCATTATTCATAAAAATTTGTAAACAGTGTTTAACTAACCAAGATTAGCAGTCCCTTTCTGGAATATTAAAAATGTCACACGATAGAAAGGGACAGCAAACCTTGATTAGTCAAACAATCCTTAAATATTTTTATTTATAAGGGGATTTAGAGTCAACTCATTTCTTGCACAAAATGCATTTGCAATCAGATTATTTACCAAATTTTTAATATTCATTCTAGAGCATCCAAACGACATCGCGTTAGCGATATCAACAGATACCAACATCGCTGAATCCAGTACCGAATCTGTGGATCTTCCTCCACCTTACTCAGCTGTCTCGCACAAAAGAGAAGAGCCACCTCCTCCTTATTCTGCCTGCTACCTGGCCCATCCCAAAGACGGTCAGACAGTCCGACTGTACAACGGCCAGCAGCAAATTATTTCTGACGAAAGCCAAAGGGAGGAGGTAGCACACTCCCATAACAGTTTCAACCAGGTACCAGGAGATCAGGAGCAGACAGGAGATGTGGAAAGAGCGCGACTAGCTCCTATCGCGTCTCGGGAAATTTCCATCGAATCGGAAGATACAACTGTATCAGATGCTAGGAATGCGACAACTTGTTAGGTTCATGGTTGCCAAAGTCGGTTGTTGTCTCATCGAGTCTTCCAAGTGCTGTAGCAATGAAGACTATCAAGGAAACGGTATCCTAAAGGGGTTGTTTTATACGATGATAAAATCTCAATCCTTTTTACATTTAATTCCTGATAAAAAAAAAAACTCACAAAATGTAGATGAATTCGGAAAAACACGCAAAACCTTATCAAAATCAATACAGGGAATTTTTTCTTATGGAACTCAATGAAAAAGTTACGATCCAATTAGCTAGTCAACTAACAATATTAATCAAAGTATAACAATCTTAAGACTGCTAAATATTGCACTAAAAATACTTGCTTCGTTAGAATATGACAATCTACGTTGATGGTAAACGCACGAAGCACATAGACAATCGATACTAGCCTTTAAAAAAGAAAGCTTTGTCACTTTGTGATATAGTACGCAAAAAGAAAATATTATTAGGACTGCTATAGCAATAGTCAGGCGGGAAGAAGATAGAATATAATTTAAAAGTTAAACCTATAATCTGCCTTTTATACTTTTTTCAGTTTTTAGACGATTTCTGTAAAGAAGCTGTGTTCGACTCTTGAGTATTTTAGAGTCTGTTGTATGTAGGCATTAGGCACCTACTAATAAATGCTTTAAACAAGTATTTCAAGGTTGTAACTAACTTATCATATTGTAGTTCGTAGTTCTAAATTCCAGTGATAAATATTACACCCCATATCCCTAGTTTGAAAATATCATATACTCGTATGTCCCCATTTTCGATATCTGAAACCACCGGAAAACTTTATTGAATAAAAATAAAATATTCACTTCACAAGTCAAGCCTGTAAGATTAAACAAATACATATTTGTTTTACTTTTTCATTATAATAATACCGAAATAGTCCCTGATTCCAAAGAATATTCAATTATGGTAGAAATATGCAATAATATTAAGTAGGTATTTATAAAACCTAATATAAGTGGTCTAGCTCAGTAAGTTTATTTCTAACACTTTTGTAGAAATCCTCAACTGCATTACGTAGATGGCACGATATTTTTTAAATAAAAATGTGATAAAAATGTAATAAAAACTAAGCGTTTTATTTCAAATCAAAATCAAATCAAAATCTTTTTATTCAAAATAAGTACTTTAAGTACACTTTCTGAACGTCGAGACTACG
>JAOTAV010092416.1:0-11347 GCA_026546445.1 Cyclargus thomasi | reverse complement strand
GCTTCTACCGCTTTACTAAATCGACTGACTTGACTCTGACTGTATTGACGTTTTATCTTTACTATGACTAGACTTTATACTTGACGAAATTTATGTAACGTTGCTGAAATGATTAGAACACTGGCCATGGTTATAGCCGAAGCGCCATATAAATGAAAAAAAAATCTAGTCAAATGTTTTAGTTTTAGCTTTTTGCTTGTATTATCTAATGATAAAACAATATATCAACATATGCAAAGGTACTAAAACAAGTACGTATCAAAACAAATAAAAAATGTTTATTTGTATTATAATATTGACTAATAAGCAATAGGCAAAGAAAGGATGAACACTCCCAGATGAACGAACTAGTGACGTGTTTTGCATTTTACACTTTCATTGTTCCGAACATCTAGTTTTTTTAAATCGAAAAAAAAAACTGAAAATGAAATCGAATAGGTCCGAACTACCAAATAAAGCCAATTATTTTTCGATAGAGATTGATAAAACCGTTTTTCCGAGAAATCAACTTGAGTCCAATTATGTAACTTATTGAATTTGACTGTAAATGTTAACGTGATCGGGAAAACGCTATTTTCATATCAATCTTGCCTATTAAACGGTTTGGTGAATTTGCTGTTTTATTTGAGGTCAATGAGAGTAAAGACCGAAACTCACGTCCAAATATTTTCAGGTATAAAAATATCATGAGACGAAAATACCTATAGCTTAGTACCTAGTAGTATACATATTAAGTTAATTTATGTAAGTGTTGCTTAAAATACATAAACTGAATGTAGAATTTGAGTGTGAGCTTCCAGGTACGAATTAGCTAACCCTATATAAAAGAAAAAAATGAAACCAGCGATGATAAATTTAAAAAAACTCCTTAGCTTTGGTTATTTAATATGCCATTTTAACCGACCGGTTAAAAATAGCATTTAAAACTATAACATTAAAAATATTAATAAAAACTTGATATCAAAGGACACTCTATAGTCTCACTGCATAACGCTGGGGCGCTTGCTAATATAATGTCTGGCTACTATAATTTGAACCTAAAAAAACCTTCTAAATTAAAAAATTCTGTGGACATAATAACTGTAGTGGAGAAAAAGATTCTAATCGTTAACCAGATCATGAGACTTAAACACGAGTATTTCAATATAGGTTTTTCTAAAAAGTCAAGTGTTATTTTTATTGAGATTACACAGTACAAGTTTGTCGTTATCAAAAAAAACACAATGTATGTAATTCAAGGTTTAATTTATTTGCTATAATCAAAATCAGACTGAATACTCGATACAGAGACAAAATCCTGTTTTTCATATCTATAATAAATTTTTAATGAAGATGTATTTTAATACATCTTCATTAAAAATTTAGATAAATAAGATGTCATATTTTGCATAAAAATTAAAAAATTATGAACGTAAAAATACTCATGAATAAAAATGTAATGATGAATGAATTAAAATCTTGAAATCTAATTGTAGTCCTATTTTAACCGAAAAAAGACATGCATTGAAATAATGTTGCTAGTAAAATGCAAGGTTCAAATTATAATAGCAAAATATAATTACCTTAAAAATATTTTCTCTTTAAGCGCTACTCCTGACACAGTTAACATTTTGTTACACCCAATTCAAAACTTACATAAAATAATAATTATAACATAATTTGGTGATTTAAAACAAATACATTGTTTTTAATGCAACGCTAAAAAAGTTAAATAAGTGCGATAGGTTATTTTACATGTTTGTACATTTTTTACAGCTTTTGTACGAAATACCACACATGTATTTTGGTAGAACTTTGTCCGGAGCACGCGAGCCCACACATTCCAAAAGTATAGAAAATATGTGACTACTTATTTAACCCATACCTAAATATGAAAATGGTTAACTGATTACTTAGCATTTATATGAAAACTAGTTATTCACTTTAAAAACGAAAATATTTGAAAAGGATAAACTCAAATAAATAAATTTGCGGGAAAAAACTGTACTGTAGTATTTGAAAACAATTTATCTGAAATTAGATTTCTTAACTAGTATTATCTAGATTCATACAAATTAGTCCTGCTGCCTATGTTAGTCCTTTCGTGTGAGACCTACATTTTGAAATGAGAACGCTCGCGAGGGAGCCGCGACGCCATTCCACGCCACTCTCAAAACAAAACCGGACGGCTATACGACTACAAAGAAAACTTGTTACAGTAATAGTGATTACTTTGTGATTACGGTGATCGATTTAATATGAGTAATGGTGAAGCTGCTGCACCTCAGGTTAGTTGTTCTTGTATATTCTTAATTCATTTACTGAAAAAAAAAATAGTTTTAAAATTCAAACACAGAATTTCAGCAAAAATTTCAAAGTTTCCACCAAAGTTTTTTTAGAATTTACAGTATTTAGTTTGAACTAGTTGATATGGTGGACATTCTATAGTTTCTCCTCTAACATAAACGTTCCCTGGAGTTCTAGAAATAGGTTAAGCCGGTTAAGCCAGGCTTGAGTTAGAAGTAACAAAATATAAAAATTATATTTTATTAATAGAGATTACACATTATGATCGATGATCGCTGCTAGTTTCATTTATGTGTATATTAAAATTTTGAAATAACACTCAATTCGTAGGGTATTTTGAATCCGTAAAGCATCGCTACTACTACTACGTAGCCCCCTATTTTTTATAAATTAACAATATAAATATTGTTAAAATTTATTTGTATTATTTATTTAGTAATAATACAAATAGAATACTCGAACTAAAATCATGGCTTTTTATAGTTCTAGTACATCGTAACAGTATTCTTATTCTGATACAGCTAATTTCGGTTTTTCACAATAACTTTTTATACATTGTAGTCATGTTTCATCTTAGCAATTTTTCATGGAATATTCACTATACTTGTAATAAATAGCTATGATTATGTATAAAGCTAGTTAAGCTTTTGTGAGCTATTGAGCGAGGCGTGATTCATATTGAGCTGACCCTTGAAGGGTCACTCGAACGTGACTCAGGTCATTAAGTTATGCGATAAGTAACGTAACTTTAGCCCTATCTAATGTACTATCCTATATCTATGTTCATTATTGACAGAGAAAGGCCGATGACCTCTGAGTCTTGGAGAATCGTTAGCTCGAGTCTTGAACTCTAACAAGGTTTTATTATGTACTAGCTTTAACATGCGACTTTGCCATCGTGGAATTTATTTTTATTAATGATTATTATTTAACAAAAGTCATCAAGTTGCTGTTAAATTCCATGGAAGTATTTAATCAGAATAAAAAAGTATTTTATTATGTAATAAGAATTCAAGGAAACAAAATTTTAAGTTTTGTAGAATTGGTGTGATAAAATTTTTTGCCACGGCTTAGTGATAGAGCTTATTTTCCCGAATATTGAAGAAATTATTAGCAATAGCTTGAAAACAATCCATTGTTGCATTTTGTACCATTAGAAACACCGAAGATCCGATTAGTTTTTAGGCTTACCCCCTTATTAATATAATTTTTTAAGCAATGTTTAACTAATTGAGGTTCGCTGTCTCTTTCTGGAATATTGAAAACGTCGCGCGACAGAAAGGGACAGCGAACCTTGATTAGTTAAACACTGTTTAAATATTTTTATGAATAATGTGGTTAATGTTTAAATAAGTATTAGATTATATTTCCACTTATAGATACAGTAGGTCTTATAATTTTTTGGTAAAAATATAATACATTTTCATAGTTAACATAGTAGATTTTATATCAAACTTAACAAGTATTGTTGTAAAATTATTCAAATTAGATTATTCCTTGCAATGATTAATGCTTACAGGTTTCCTGTGGCTATTAATCATAATTTTCCCTCGTTATTTTCTGAATGTAAGTGTATTAGAGTCAAAATATATCTATGTATATACAGTTACAGTATTCTGAAATAAGAAAAGAATTTACTAATTATCATTGAACTCTTAGGAGTTATGTTAAATAACTATATAATGACTAAAACGAAATAAATGTTAAATAGTAATGAATCTTGTAAGAAAAGGCAAAGTTACAATATTGTGTCAACAAACTCTCCAATATTTCATAGCAACTTAGCCTAATTCCATAAAAATACTCAAGGAATTAAGTAATATTAATCATGAATGGAATCTAAGCTACGTATCTATTGATAGGCGGGCGGCGCGGTGCGGGCAGTCGCGTGCGGCAGACCCATGCGTTATGTCGCGTCGAGTGCCAAGTAAACGGCTGCAACCTCTTCGTTCGCAGATCGCACCGGAACCCGCGCCGCCGGAACCAGCGCAACCGCCGGAACCGGAGCCGCAACCCTCCGACGACGAGAAGGAGCACGAGTGGCGACCCTCACGTGCGGCATCCCCCCACCGGCCGGACGACATATCGGAGGGCTCCGAGGCTAACGCGCGACCCGTGAGAGCGGAGCCGGCGAGCAGATACGCCAATCTCAACTACTGGAAGGCGCGACGGGTGGTCTTCTATAGAAATGGAGATCCATTCCATCCGGGCGTGGAGTTCCGGTTCAAGCTGGGTAGAGACCTGGTGTCCATGGACGCGCTACTCGACCGGCTGTCGGAGAGGCTGGAGCTGCCCAGGGGCGCGAGGTTCATCTTCGGCATGGACGGCGACAGGAAATATAGACTGGAGGAACTCGAAGATGGCGCCTCCTACGTCGTGTCTTCCTACAAAACGTTTAAGGTAAAAAATTTTAATTTCATATTTGTTTGTGAGTAATTAAAAGTAATGTGCCACGCGACGCCTTAAACCGGCCTAGATTTAAATGGTTTGTTACGTTTTTACAAATCATTAATATTTTCTAGTTAATTAAAAATCACACTTGTTGTGACACGATGAATTTGTGTGAATCCATTTATGAAGGCGCCAAAAATGTTTATTAAAAAGATCAAATGGTGTGATATCATAGTGCAGAGCCTTTAGCCAAGATATAACGTTTTCGTTTTTTTGTAGAATTACCAACAAAAAAGTATGGAAATACCAACAAAAAAGGGTTACGCCTTATTTTACGTTTTGTTTGACAATACTACAAAGATGCGAAGATGTTTAGATCTTGGCTTACCCCCCTGGTAAGTTTAGAGGGAGGTTGGAGATACTACAGGTACAAATCTAGGTTATTTGCATACAAAATAAAGCGTTTTGATAAACTTATAGGCTGTGTAGAGGTCAATTATTATCATAATATATACGCTATATATATGATTATGATATGACCGATCTCATGTTTATCAGAAAGTACTTAAAATATAAATATATCAATTAAATTATTAATTAACCTTAGAAATTTTTATTATTACGATATTAGTATGATTTTTAACTACTACTTTGTATAAATTAGGCACGTGACGTTACGCTAGGTCGTGTCCTTGGCCAGATGTAGGTCGGAGGATAAGACCCCCAGATTTACCCCAACCCCATAGATTGACCCCGCACCCCGTCACCAACCCCCAAACGCATTTACATTTTGATTACACCAAAATTCGGCATCCCGATAAACCAACTAATTGCCGCAATTCCAAATAATCATTCCGCGCAGGAAATTAGAAAAAAACAACTTGTGATTCAAGCTTTTGTTTCATAAATTACTAAACGAATTGACTAGGGAATTCTTTATAACTTTCAACGATATAGTATTGGTTTAATACATATTTGGATTTCTAGTTATTTAGAAGAAACCTATCCACCCACCCATTAATTTAAGCCTGATTAAACGTTCGAAAATATCTAAGGAGAAGAGATTCTAGCTCTAATTTTTGTCGGTTCCGCTTCCAATAAAACTATTTGAATTACGTGAAAATAAAAAAGTGGCGATTTATAACACTTAATTGACTTTGGCAATTTTTTCTACATAATATTAACATGTATACAGTACACGGTTAGCAGTTGGCACTGGCCGAGCGAGGGCAATGCACTACCTTGCACTTAGCATGCACGAAGGCAACGTATTAAGCCAACGTATAATCTTTCGCAGTAATAAATGGAGTAAACAAAACGTTGGTATATAATTATAAGAAATTTTAAAACGTGCAAATAATATAGGAAGAGATGAAAAATATAGCGTTAATTTTATAAGGTCATAATTTATTAAAATACAGTTTACATAGATATATGAGTAGCGAGCAGTTGTTATCACGTGAAAGACAAATATAATTAAACAAATTAAGAATAAGAGAAGTTCGAGATTCACATTCGAGAGGGTGCAATATTCGATCCCGGGTGGGCATTGTCTCTTTAGTACGCTTGAACAGTTTTTAGATCTCAAGTACATTATATCGACACTCACTGTGAGCCATGCTTCGGCACGAATGGGCTGAGTGTACTGTACATTTAGTTTTTCACTCAGTTTTTCAGTACATTCAGCTATTTCACTCCGGTCTTCTGTATAGAAGACTGGAGTGAAATAGCGCTGGGTTTACTCACTCACCCGAAAAAACACAAGTTTTATCGAGTAAGTGAGTTCGTCGGCGGCCCTATAGAAAATTTTTACCTTATCCCTTCTAAACGAATACAGTCATTAGTATAATAAATAATCACAACTGTGAATGTATGAATAATAAGTAAACAGACTTGGGGCGTTTACATTTTGTTGTTTTTTACATTAAGCAATCGTCAGCTTGACACGCGAACCTTAGTAATATTTATTCCCTGAATCTGATTCACAAAGCGAATTTACAACATATTTTAACATGGCTCACGTTTTAGGGGACTCCCGAATAATAATATTTTGCCCATTGCTCTATAATGGTACGTAGCCTATTGTACGTACTTGCAGTTGGCCGATTATTATAAATAGAAAATATAATCTTTGAACGAATTCGTATTTGATTTGAATATTTTTTTCATGTAGTTGGGACTCTACGAGTTTCGTAGCGCGTAGAATTTTGTAGCGCGTAGCACTTCGTAGCGCGTAGAATTTCGTAGCGCGTCGAATTTCGAAGTACGTAGCACTTCGTAGTTTGTAGACCTTTGTAGCGGGTACTTTTCTCGCTTTAATTTTAATGGGAAATGGCTGGATGTCTGAGATTTTTAAATGAAATATAGTCTAAATGAGCAGACGGGTCACCGGACAGAAAGCAACTGCCGTTACCCAGGGAGAATTGTAACATCAGAAGTGTTGCAAGTGCGTTGAAGCCTTTTTTTAATGAATTAATTTTAAACAAAAAATAAAAACCGACTTCCACAGCAATAAAAAATGGCAATAAATGGTAAAGTAGCAACAACAGTAGCAAAACTAAATGATAGATTTTTAGATTAGAATTTGAAAATTGTATAAAAAAATAAAAATTTTCTATATTTTTTTTGCTACTGCTGCTGCTACTGAACGCAAAAACATTATTAACACAATGACTACATAATAAAAACTATTAACTTTATACTTGCAGTTTTATTGGTCTCATGTTTACGTGCGTTTTTAAAAACATTCCTTATTTATGTGTATATTAGTTATGCCTTGTGGTGCGGTTTTGAGGAGAGAGTAAATAATGAATAATGAAAAATTTCTCCCAGTAAATAGGAACATTAGTGTTAAATTAGGATGTGACAAGAGGGTCATCACATCTAAATTTTTTTTGATGTATAACTGTCAATTTGTGACGTCACACTAGAGAGGGTTTTAAAATGTGCTGGGGAGTGTTCTTAAAATCCTGTTTTGTTAGACGTTTGGCCATGGGAGAGACATGCTTCGGCACCAATGGCCGGCTCGACCGGAGTGATACCACGTCCTCGCAGGAAACTGGCGTGTAACGGCACTGTGCTGTGTTTCGTTCAGTGAAGACCGGCAACGCACCTGCAACTCTTCTGATGTTGCTAGTGTCCATGGGCGGCATGTAGTTGCATTCCATCTGGTAACGCGTTTTCTCGTTTGCCCCCTTATTTTATAAAAAAAGTGAGTGAGTTTACCGGTAGCCCAACTTCCCTAATCCTTCTATCCTTATTCCCATTCCCTATTCCATTAGAAAGGCCGGCAACGCACTTGCGAATCTTTGAATGGCGACGGCACTTGCTTTCCATTAGGTAACCCGTCTGTTGGCTTGCTCCCTAAATATCAGAAAAAAACGTACGTCATAGATAGTACCTAATATTAGTAGGATTTCTGAGTAAACGCTGCGTCACGCCGATCGCTTTCTCATACCGCTAATACAATAATGCGGTGCCTTAACGACTTCCCAACTATTTTATACGACCTTAAGACCCTCATGCGGTCATTGGTGTATCAAGACCCGTTTTAATTTTTATTATATTTTAAGCTTAGCTAGTATCTACACTATCTGTGACTTTGGCCAGCAACTTAAAAAAAATTTTAAAAACTACATGACACCCGCAACTCCGTTGCGCCAAAATTCGTTATTTTTCCGGCATAAAATTCACCAGATCATTCTAGGCTTGGCACGGCCCATCCGGCCCCTCCCCTTTATAAGCCTATGTCAAAGTATACTCGTAGATGAATGAAGTAACCTATCTCCGACTAAATACGCAATTCCATTGCCTACATTAGGGTCGTTGTTATATTACCGACTTTTACCAATTTCTAGTAAACAAATTTTTACCTGTGGCTCCGATCTCGTGGAATTTGAAAATTGTATAAAAATTAATATTTCGCTAAGCCTCTTTTAAGAACGTGATGTTTTTCCAAGGACAAAAGTTGCCATATTACTCTTCATCCTTTTAACAAAGTCTATGCCAGGTTTTTTTTTTGGTTCCTTCGTTAGGGCACAAAGGAAGGACAAGCAAAGATACACATTTACCAATTATATCTTAACGATTATTGAGTGTAGTAGTAAATAAAATACTTTTTTTATTCACTTTTCTTAATGTAACGTTTAACGTGACTGTGAAATCGTATTAAATAGCGGAAGTGTAATATTAAATTTTATTGGCGCTGTGCATAAGCTGCATAAATGGCCGTTTGGGCGGGGTCAGGCAATCGCCCTATCGAATTGGGTCAAGACGTACCCAACTCATTATCATCATTCCTTCTGCGGTCAGCAAGTAGCATTTCGAAAAAAAAAACAGAACTCTTAATTTAATACGTTTAAATTCTAACTTATGTCCGTCTGAATCATTTCACGCGTTGAAATTCATAATACCGAAATGTTAAAAAAATAATTCCTAGCCGACTTCGACTTCTTCATCAAAAATCATTAATTTTTAGGGTACTCAACGAGTAAAAATAGGACCCCTAGCTGTTCGTAATGTCTATATCCAACTGTC
This sequence comes from Cyclargus thomasi, assembly GCA_026546445.1. NCBI lineage: Eukaryota > Metazoa > Arthropoda > Insecta > Lepidoptera > Lycaenidae > Cyclargus > Cyclargus thomasi. The sequence goes on along the minus strand of JAOTAV010092416.1, from coordinate 2,134 downwards.
TATATGTCCGTTTGTTCAGACTATACTATCTCAAGATCGGTAATAGAGGGTTGAAATATTAACAGAATGTATGTTTCCGTTGCCGACGTAAAAATATTTATGAAGGAGCTTCCATACAACAATTTTTTTGGTTGGATGTCTACATCGCGCTACAGCTAGCACTCGTACTTGGTCAGTTTTTATATTACATGATTTTTTTTTTACATTTAGTGGTAGAGCATTCTGTGCGCCAGTACATATTACCCTTGACCAGCTTCTTAATATTTTAAATTTTATTTTCTAATTTCAAAATGTTTTCTATGTTATGATCACGAATAACAAGATTTTTATTGATATAAAAGGTGAAAATAATGCTTATTAGGCCCAAGGTTAGCGTTTTGCCTTCGCCCAATTTAATCCCGAACGTGCGTGCCATTGGGCTAAATTGTTTTTAGTCATAATTACACGAGAGGCAGGCCAGGCGATGAGTATCAGCCTGACGTTTGTAACGCTAGGGTCGCGTGGCTTGACTGAGACTGACCTTGAGGGACACTAAACGCCGTTTTCGAATTCAAATCGTGTTCAACTCACTAACGTGCTATACGCCAGTCGCGTACACCTTACACGCTGCTGTTAAAGTCACTTTTTCGTTGAACCATGTGGCGTTTACGTCTTTTCAGTTTGTGTGTTGACGACTTTGTTTTGCTGGTGCGGCTTTATCAGCTGTTGGGGGTGTAGTGGCTCATATGGCGTGTTGGAACCACCACGTATCTGTTATATCTTGTCGTAGTGCACAGTGTGATCCAGAAAGTTCGGTTAGAGTTCAAAAACTTTGTGCGACAGTTTTCGTAGCTTGTACTTTTTTATGTATTCTGTTTGAAAGAAAATATTCACAAGTCACAAAATTTGTTTTTAAAGTCTCAAAATAATATGAAGTTTACGATCAATATTTTTAATTTTTGTATACTAAAAATTAATGAAATGAAAAACATTACTTACCGAATGAATTTATTTAATTATGAACATAATTAATCAAATTTATCTATAATAGTATAAGTGCATGTTTAAACGGAGAACACCATTTTAAAATATTTTAATAATTTTCATCCTTGCACACAAGTTGGATAAATAAATATATGTAATTAAAATCACTACTAAATGAAAAAAAAGAAAGTGACTAGAGAATGTAAGAATGTATAAAACATAAGTGTTCACAAAGGCTATGCCCAGACTTAGGATAGGTACGTACTACATATATGAAAAAACTATCACCTCTACAAGCTACCACCACACCACGCACCACATCGCTAGGCAAACGAGATAATTATTTAATTAATTGGCAATGTTGCAGAGAATTTTTATAGGCTTTTATTATGTGCTTAGCACGACAAAATTTCGTTCATAATTCGTTTTCGAGAATTAACGGAAAGCCAAAAAATGAAACCTGCTTTGTATTTCATCATTTCCTTAGATGACTCAGGATTTTCAGTATGCTTATTATGTAGTCATTGCGCGCATTAGTCCAAAAAAAATTCCTAAGTCAAAGTATCTGCTTTTAATTTTTTCATTCAGAATCGTCAGTCATCCATAGGTAACGATGCAATTTTGAATCCAAAATATATATTTTATTTATTTATAGATATTCTATATTTATTCACAAAAATACAATTTGTTGGAGAGAAAAATCTCATTTAATAATAATAAAACATTTATTCAGAAATCTTTCCGACCATATTACACTACACACAAAGAAAAGTAAAAAAAAACAAATGCAGGAATTAATGATTCCTATGACTAACGATACATTATAACTAACAATTTAATAGTCTAGTTCCATACTTCCATCAAAACAAAATTATGTTTATCACATGTCAGGTTCAATTCGTCGTCAGGTATAATACATACGTCGGAAAAATATTTTTTAAAATCTTTTCTCAGCTCCAGGAGCAGGTTTAGGCTGTCCGTTGATAGGTTTAATCATTTTTCAAGACTTGTTAACCATTTAGTTAGTCGGTCACCTTTGAATTTTATATATTTAGAGGTAAATATGAATAAATGCTATTAATTGGTTATTAGCATAATCAAATCAAATCAAAATCTTTTTATTCAAAATAAGTACCTTAAGTACACTTTCTGAACGTCGAGACTACGATGC
>JAOTAV010092405.1:0-11349 GCA_026546445.1 Cyclargus thomasi | reverse complement strand
AGTGCAGCTTACTGACAAATGTCTGTTCCTATCCACAATTTTTTGACAGATTTTATATGAAGAATCTACCAAAAAAGTTGTGGACTTTCAAAACTTATCAGAAACTTTACCAGTAAGCGATGAATCAGGGCCTAAATGTTATATTCAGTGGAAACAGCAAAGCAATAGTCATTTGACAGCAGATTTTGCAGTAAACAATATATCATTTCTAACAGAAAGCGGATATAGTGCAATAATAATATCTGATATTGTGCACAAATACCTGTTATACGCCTGTCGCATTGCTGTCGCGAGATTATAATTGAGCCAGTGAAATACTAAAACAGCTGCGAAATTATCAGGCTGTTTCACCATGGGTGGTGTCGTTACCCGATGTTTGTCAGTCACAGGCCGGGCAGTGACGCCATCGATCGATGAGAGGTAAACATACGTTTCCTCAATTACGACGATTTATTGGTCGGCTACACAGTTTTTCACGGCAGGGTTAAAGAGAAGTGAAGAGTTAAAAGGGGGAGTTAAGGGAGGGATAGGTGTAAAGGTGAGCGTCTAATTCCCATTGGGCTCGTAATGTAGCGTGACGTTAGAATACATTACCTAAAGTCGCGTACAGCTTGGTAATATAGTACTTGTAGCTAAATGTTTTTTTATTTAAATAATGTAAGGGGGCAAACAAGAAAACGGGTTACCTGATGGAAAGCAACTACCGCCGCCCAAGGATACACAAAATCAGAAGAGTTGCAGGTGCGGTGCAAATAGGGATAGGGGGATTAGGGAAGTTTGGTCACCAGTAAACTCATTCACTGAACAAAAATTAGCACAACGCCGTTTCACGCCAGGTTTCTGTAAGGCCGTGGTATCTCTCCGGTCAAGTCCAATCACACGTCTTTATATATATTATAGGTAATGTTTGTTGCTTTGTCACCTTTTATAAATGTCTAGTTCCTTCATATTGGTGACACCGGTCATATTTCGTGATTATCATAAGTTCTAGACTTTGGCATCAATACCTGACGTGCTGGCTTAGGTTCGATGATGCAGCACCGAGTGCCAGCGTTGCTGGATTAGCACCAATCGTCATGTCTCTAGGGACGAACGGTAAACAACAAGTTTCTGATTTTTAAATTACTATTTTTTTTTTTTATTCTTTAATTTATAAAGGCCATACATCATAAAGATTAAGCCGGCCAAAAAAAAAATTACTATTTATTATGTATATTTACGTTAGTTTTATTAGATTTTTTTAGAACATAAAAGCTATTTATGTTGGATTAAAATGTTGTTAGAGTATGCTGCTATGAAAGTAAACACATTAAATGACCCGTCTAAAAAATTGAACGCTATGGAGGCAATAGACAAGAACTAGCACTGTAGACAGGGGTTAATAACATTTGGCACTAATCTCAAAGTGCTTCGTCCTTTTATCAGCACCCCTGACAGTGGCACGAGCTGGTCTCGTTAGCGCTTATAGAGGCGGCTACTAATTATATCTGTTCCCACTCCGATGCAACGTAGTGAGTGAGGGATTATTGCAATCTCGTACTGCTTATATCACGGGATTAGCCTACGAGATTGTTCGATTGGGATTATCCCACAAATCATCTCATATCACAAATTACAAATGTATTTACATTTCCAAATATAACAAAAAGAAATATTTTAATTAATGTGTACAGTGCTGTTTAGAATATACAGCCTATGTCAATCTAACTTGTCTTAAGTTAGGCTAGCTGTTCATTAAGAACATTATCACACCAACATCAACGTTATGGAATCAATGGAAATTCCATTTATATTTTTAAATGAAAATGCAACTTGCAAGTCAATTGTTTAGTAAAAACTAGCCTATTGTGTAAAGTAAATAAAAAAAAAGTCGTCTCATGTCAGGTCCAACCGATAGATCATGGCTAACATTAAATTGACATAATACGACCAAATGCTCTTCATCTGCCCATGAATCAATGTCTTCGACGGTACATCACTATCTTTCAGTAATAGTGTCTAAACCACCCGCTTTATTCACTCGACTGACGCTTTACGAAAATTACTGAGCGCTAAGTGTACATTAGCCAAATTGGAGCAGAACGGCGGTTAGGCTCTTAAAATTATTACAGATGCTGAGAATAATAATTTGGGTATTATTTTCTAATAATATTTAGTATAAAAGTGTAGCAAAATAAGCCGTAATATACAATCATATTATTTAGTAAAGCGTTAAAAATGTCTGAGTAAATTAAGTTTAATGACTATTGTATTTAATCATTAACGTCTTTTTTTTTAACTTAATTTTATGTTAGTAACTTCGTGTAAACACAAAATTTAAAAGCAAATGGCAAGTTAAGACATAAAATTAAGTTAAAATTGAGTTACCTACTTGTCTACTCAATACGTGTAAACCAGACATAATAGAACGTAATTCGTCTTGGACGTTTGCTAAATCTTAAAAAAGAAAACTTTCATCTCAATTTGTCATACCTGGTTCCTCTGCTGTAGCTGTCCCAATCTGAATAAGAAAGGACGTAGCTTATTGCAAGTTCCGTATTCAACATAATACAAATAAAACGCCTTTTTAAGTCGGTTAATTGACTTAACAAACGTCCTGTCAGGTGCTCATACGGAGTGAATGTGATATTTGAAATTCATAGCGTCCAATATTCGGCAGACTTTATTGCAGGCCTCCCACATGATTTCCCGAGGGTTCGGCCGGAGATAATTTTCCGGGCATTTTGTCCTTATTTACAACAGATGTTATGGCCACTCTACTGGGAATAGAGGACGTATTTGGGCACAGATTTAGCCTTCGGAACGATTAGGCAAATGTCAAGTGAGGACCAAAGTGACGTAGCCTTTTGAGACAATACTTGAATGTTTAAGATTGTAATTTTAATTTTGGGAATTTAAAGTGTAACATTGGCTTGTAGCTATCTTTGGTAATAAGCCTGTTTGTAATATACAAAAAAGGGCATGTGCAATGGGCATAACAGTGACTTGTCGTTAGGACTGGCGCATGTATTACTAGCTTTATGTACATATTAATTATAGTTAAAGTATTATTGCCATTTTCTGATACTTATGCATTTTAGTATTCTCTGGTAATATTTAATTTAAATCAGTTAAGTGGCAAGTGAAAAAATGTAAAATACAATGTGTTGTATGATGATATGTAATCATTGACATGATGATGACCATATTAGATATGTCAAGTAGAGGTCGCTCTGTGGCTGAAATTCGACAATAAATATTAAAATCTATCGCGTAGAGGCGCTTCACAATATATAATCTGTTCTCCATACAATCACAGACTCCAATTTGGTATAAAGGTCCCGTTACCAGGCCATTAAATTTTATGAAAGAAAACATACGTCAACCATAAACAATATAATATTTCGTGTATGATTATCATGTCATGTCAAAATATTATAGTGTGCATGTTGTAGTGTACGTACCGGTTTATTTATAAAACATATGTAAGATAAAAGCATATTTTAAATAATATTGGTATTCCACGCTCCTCCTTCATATCAACTATAACTGAGAGAAATTTCATGCTTTTACGTCTACGCGTCTTTCGTTAAAAGAGGTATAAAGTTTTCCGCTCGCGCATAAATATATAGATAAACTATTACGTTAACTATCCCGAAAGACTTTACTATGTTACAGTGCTTTCATTATTAATTTACTTGTAATGGAACATTTACTCCATTGATGTAAGAGTTATTCTTAACTTCTTTAATCATTTTGACACGTACCGTAGACATCTCGCTACCAAGGCGCTGGTGGTAACCGAAAATGAATTTTATTTATACATTCGGTATTTTTCCTCAAAACTAACAAAAACGTACAGACACGAAAATTATTACTACTGATTCGCAACTTCACTGCACAAGCTACATAATTTCGTTTAATGCACAGGAACTGCACATTTTTAATTAATAGTTTATTGGTGATAGAAAACAATTTACAATATATAAAAATACACAACAGGTACACTGCTTATTTTTAAAGAGTTTTTACCACAGTTTGTTTATTCCTAGTATTTTCTTTCGATCCATCGGTCCAACCGCTTAAGCTTAAGGAATAAAGATACAAATTATTTATATAGGAAGAAAAACTATGTGTGTGTGAATATTCGGAACATAAAAGATAAAGAGAAATGTAATTGACACTCGTCGCAAAATCTAATTTCCTAAAACTAAAACTGAGATATGAAACTCGGCAAAGGATTTTCCCTAGCGTCAAATTTTATCACCTCGCATGAGAGAGAGGTGTTGATGGAGCCGCGGGGAGTATCTAGTGAGAGAATCGCACTCAACGCCACTATTATTTCATGGTAAATATTAAGAACTTTTTAGTTAGGGTGTTTTTCTTCTCATGTGTGTCGCCTTATCGTCATCAGCCGCGTGCGGATCTGATGCAAGTTGTCCGCATCCGATCTTTTCATCTAAGACAGTTCGGTGACAGCATACATGATAAGGGACTTTATGTATGTATATATTATTTTGTTATATATAAGGTGCCCGTGACTAAGTCCGCGTGAAAAAAGCTATACAAGTTTTTAACAATATTTTTTAATTACTGCTCGTCTCCTATTAGTCGTAAAATATTTTATAGCCTTCTTCGATTATTAGACTAACTAACTCAAAAAATAATGTTGATTTCCGGTAAGTAGTTCCTGAGATTAGCGCGTTCAAACAAACTTTTCAGTTTTATATTATTCAGTGTAGATGTTCCCGTTGTTTGACATTGGTTTGAAGATTGCATGTTAGTTTGCTACTGTGTACTTAGAAAACTTTGATTGAAAAATCCAAGATTGTGACGTTATTCAGTCTAGAATACTTCTTCCAAAAACTGGAGGTCGAACGAATGAGACGAGCTTTCTCGTGTCGTTACTTCTTGTAGTACTCATGCAGCATGCTGCATGAGTTCTTGTTGAGTGTTGGAGTGCTAACGTGCAGGCCCGGTAGAACGTGACGATTAAAAGGGATATGCTTGGTGTCTGATTGGTGTATGTTTGTGGTAATATGAGCAATAACTATAGTTTATATAAAGCTTTACAAAAATACAATAAGGTAGTGACGCAATCGACCATAATATCGAGCGGCGATAACAGATATCGCTGATATTTCATTAACTAAGTGCACTCACATGATAACGTATATTTACTGAACTAGGCCGCTGGGGCTACTGGGGGTACTACGCGTACGAAATTATCAAGAAAGTAAATAGTTTAGGTTATTTTGTCATCAATAACATGTATAGCGTTTTTCACGTAACACTGTTGGGGTTAGCTAAAAACTGCCGCATTATTATAATGGATAAAAAGGGCAGGAAAAGCGTTGATTTTTCAATTTGTTTCTGAAATAAATACGTTATCAATCCTTAATTTGAAATTCTAAACTATGAAACGAACTAGCAAAAAAGGGTGAAAATATTACAAAAGTTATATTACACCACAAAATGAAAGGTATGATCGCCCCGTTATCTTTATACTATGTGCAATAGCGATGCTTATGTCGTGGACATAGAAGTTATGTTACTTGAAAAATAACTCCGAATTGACGTTTCTTCACTGGACGGAATCCATTAGTTCTTGGTATTACGCCGGACAAACCAGAAAATATGTTAATATTAAAAGTTGGGACGAGCAGGGTCATATTCATATGCAAATTGTATTTAGTGGATAGGGTTAATCGGATGGAAAATAACCCCTTACTTCCATCCCGCTGACTTACATCTGAAGCCTGTATTTAGAATTTCTTCGTATAGGCACAAATCTTTGTAAATGTAACATCTATAAACGATCTTCTTAGTCATAGTCATCTTCTTTTGTAGTTATCACTCAGAACATAGCAAAACTTAAATTTAGAATATTTTTATCCAAAGTATAACATAATTCTCCGCTGGTGGATTAGCTGTTGTAGGAGGAAACGTCAATAGATAACGAGGATGATTGTAATTTAGTTTACAAATATAAATGATAGTCGACCTACGGAATTTAGTCAGAAGTCGGGATATGTCAATCCTAGCTAACGTCTAATAAATAATAGCTTGGCAATATTACCAACGCAGTATCGTCATCTACCAATAATACTATTTCCCTGACAGTACTTATACGCTTACACGTTATAACTATAGTACAGTATGCAACATATGACATGTGGCATAAATCTGTGATGGCGGTCACCGGGTCTCAGCACAAAGGGACAGAATATTGGAGTCCCCAGAGATATCCATTTAACTGTCAGATAGAAAGATTTTTGTCAGAATTATTTGTGTGAGTCTCGGCTCTGTAATATATTTGAATACGTCAACTACTAGCCGAACTTTTCCACCTCTTTCACCGTACTCAGGTAAGACAAAAAAAAACACCATTATACATTTAGCTATATTAAAACTATGAACTATATATAAGCGAAGCTGGCCTACGATGGTGTCAAAATGAGACAGATGGAGTAGACTCTTTAAAAAACGTAACAAAACGAATAAGCAACTGGTGTTGCTTATTCGTTTTGCAACCAGACAGTACTTTGGTCTAATGTGTGAACTTAATTTTAAGTTTAATAACTTAAAATTAAGTAAAAATTTAGTTCATGTAAACATAAAATTTAGTAGCAAGTGGCAAGTTAAATCACTTAAAATCAAGTTAAAATTTAGTTACCTACTTATCTACTTAATACGTGTAAACCAGACATAATGTATTTGTTTTAAGGAGAAACCTCGAGCTTTATTCCTTTCAATAGGTTAAAACCTACAGAATGCATACCTATTAAAGTCTGCGACTGAAACTTCATTGTCGCTGGTCGTTCTTATTAATACGTCAAACTTCTCTGTAGGGGTCTTATAGAGACTTCGTATGTGGGATACATAAAGAGTTCAATGTAAAAGTGGCAGTGCTGAAGCCGGATAATTTTTTATTCGCTTTTACAGCTGCTAGTTAAATAGTAAATTCTTACTTATGTTATAAATAGGAAAGTGTATTTGTTTGTTTGTCCTTCCTTCCACCCGAAGCAACCAATCGATATAATTTTTGACTTAGTTGTAAGGATGGATTGATGGATTGATTGTTACTTAACAAAGGCTAGTTTAGGTTTTGAAAGAAAACATCTCGTTTTGAAAAAATAGATTTTTACCAATTTTCGAATTCCAAGCGGGCAAAGCCATAGGCAAAAGCTAGTTCTTTATAAGAGGCACATACAGACTAGTTTGTTTTACACTGTATAGGTAAACTTTTAACTTTTATAAAATGAAGAGTCTCTCTGTCGCTGGCTATTAGACTATTATTTGGATTCTGTTGTTAATTTTCTGTCCTCTATATAGTGTCATGACACAGATGTCTCACTCTACGAAACTTAACATAGTATACTTGTACGAACACGACTTACCACTTAGATGAGCCTGTATATTACCCTAATATTCGCATGCTCTCATTCTCGCGGTGTCATTTTATGTTTTTATATTCCATTTATAAACTTTAATGTATGTTTTCTCAATTTTTTTTTAAAATTCGATAAACATAAGTTTGTATAACATAATAATATATATAGAAAATTTAAGAAGTGCATAACGATGTTTCGAGTGCTAACGATGTTTCGAGTGTCTATGGGCGACAATCTATCAATAGCGTAATCTGTGTGCTTGTCTAGTCCCTTATTTTGTTATTATGTATTAAAAAAATAATATTGTACTGTTCGTAATAAAAGTTAATCTAAGTATAATATATTACACTCATTTTTTAGATTAAAACGTTCTGTATAATATGAAAACGGTCTACTGTATAAATTATATTGTGGATATACTTGGAGAATTCAAGTTCAATATCACCGCGTAGTTTTAATTGGTTACGTCGTAGCGGCCTACGCGGCGTAGCACTCTACGAACAATCGAAACTTTGCTATAGCGTGCACTGTGAACAGTTGTTTAGTTGTAGCTGTATTGATGTTGTTGTCATATTTTTATTGTAAAGCTCAACTTGAATTTGCTTGTTAATGTTACAAAGCCTTTCTAAAGACAGCCGTTTTTTTATTGTTTTTAGAGTTTTTTTGTTATTTATCACTTAGTACCTACTTCCAGTCAGCGCATATTTTGATTTTACTTGATATATTTTGTTATATCAAATAATTATAATATTATATTCCGACTGTAAGTTGTCTGCCTCATCGGTTATGATAAGTACGTGATCAGTAAAATACCCGTAAAATGACAATTTTGTTCAATACCCTTAAAAGTTTATTACGGGGATTAGAGCGAGGGACAAATGGTCGTTGTGCTCGGAATGCTGATAGTAGGAACTCTGGGCCTCGATTCTGGTCCCACGAATGATATTTTTTTATAAGGTAAGGAGGCAAACGAGTAAACGGTTTATCTAATGGACCGTTGTGTTGTATTATTCGCGCGTGTGACAACACTCCACGTGATGTTATCACACGCGCGAATATTACAACCCGACATCGAAGTGATATTCGAGGTACAAGAACTGGATCCTTCTGGTGAATTACCTAATTCTCTAAAACTTTACAAATTGAAGATATTTTTGGAATCGAATAATTTCTAAATGGATTTATTTGTTTCAATTTGAGTAAGTCTAAAAGGTTCTTAAGATCTTATCAATATTTCAAACTCAAACTTGATGAACCGTTCATATTGTCTAACCTCTGCGAAATATCGAGATAATAAGTGTTATTGCAACGACTAAATAAAACAAACAGTGACAGTTTAAAAACAATTAAATATTTTACTTGAAGGTTGAAGTAAACAATTTAATCTATTTTATAGCTGTAACGCCTAATAGAAATTGAATATTAAATTGTTTTTGTATTTTTGTAAAATGCTTTTTATTATTTATAAAATTGACTCTAAAAAGACGACTTTACTTGCGTGAGTTTGTTTCCTTTTTATCGAAAATATATAAGAAGTTAGAAGAAATATAAGAATTAATTAGGTATTGGTTAGATATTTCAATTATAATATATTGTTTTTTTCTGCGCAATATAACCGAGGACTAGGATTTAGGACTTTTTTCGTAACTCATTCTACTAATTTCTGCACCATTTGTTTTATTTAAGTATAGAAGTCTCAAGAGAAAGGAATTTTTGGATTGTCAAGACATGTCGACTGGAGCATCTCTGGAGACGGTTTACCTCTGTCACTTGTCACTTAGATTTTAAATAATTCGTAGGATTTACATCCCACGTATCACAACCACAGTAAACAATCTATTCTATTATTATAACATACAATGGAACTAAATAAAGGCTTTGACATGTCTCGCACGCAATATAAAAACCTCCTTTTGTAGTACATAAAATAGATTTTTCTCGAAAATAAGATTTCTCTGGATAAACTAGATAATTCTAACACGACAATTCTCTCACAGCGACCCCTGGGACCCGAAGGCTGTTCAATCGTATTAACTCTAGCCAATAAATTTGCCACTCGCCAAAAGCCAGCGTAAACCAAATTTTCGCCGAACAAAATGACCCGACGGTTTTTCCCCGAGCGTAACGGCTGCAGACTTCTCTGCCATTTCGTCTTTTCTTGGACCTACGTGATTGAGGTCAAATAATGCGTATTGTATAGGGTTGCCACTCAAAAGAAATATTTTTTCGCACGCGAAACCATTGCATTTTAAGAACTTTGAAAAAAATTTGCAGCACTTTTCTGCAATGTTTCGGATATTTTTTTTACGGATACAAAAGTAGAGTCAGGTAACAACAATTTCTTGGTTAACTCAAGATATCTTTTTTTAAACTATACTAATAATATAAAGCTAAAGAGTTTGTTTGTTTCTTTGAACGCTAATCTCAGAAATTACTGGTCGAAATTAAAGAATTCTTTTTGAGTTGGTTAATTTATTTATCTAAGATAGGGCTATAGGCTATATAACATCGTGATACAACCATCAGGTGCCGAAGAGTAATAAAAAAATTGTAAAACGGGATAGATTATAAAGCTTTACGTGGACGTAATCGCGGGAAAGAACTAGTTGTTTATAATTGTACTGTGTCTTTACTTAAATTTCCTTAAAAAAATATATATTTAATACAAGTAGATTCGTATAATATTAAACAGCCAGCTGCCTTTTCTAACATTGTCACGTTCAGCGTGTAAAAATATGAACTTGATCGATCAAATGCCTTGCTAGTAATGCCTTTTGGCAACCCTAACCCCAAACGCAAAAGAAAGATAATTGAAAAAGTTTTTCTTCTGCCAATGCGATTTAAGCGGTATTCGTTGATCCAACAGTAATATTTTATCGCGTGATTGAGTAACACTATGATTATTACAATATACAATTGTGGCGTGGGTTTTCGATAACAGAAAATTCTGATCACTAATTGAAATGAAATAATACTTTCCTCCTTATTATTCGAGAATGGTATTCTAGTATTTGTACAAAAGTAATTAACTTTTAAGGATTTGTTTTAATTGAATTTTGATACAGGTCTTCATTATTTTATTTAATTCATTTTGTAAGATTTCTATCTCTGGCGGTATATAATATGTATATACATATTATGTACCGCCATACAATATGTATACATTCGAAATCAATCACGTGGGCTGAGGACTGACCGGTACCCTCGCTCGGTAGGAAGTTCATCCTTTAAGGCTATTTTTTATGTCTTGTGGAATTCACTGAAAAGGTAACAGCACTGAAGAAGTATTTTTTGTGTTTTGTTTGTGCAAGTGTCATGAATTTTTCCCACAAGATATTGAAGGAAAGATACTTGTATGGTTTAGTCCATTCTAAACAGAGAAACCAAACACACCCATAACAATTATTATTATATTTTATTTCAAAATAATAATTTTTGTACTTATATTAAAACACATTAACAGAAAAGTTTATTTTGCAGTAAGTAGGTTATCTCTCAAGGGATCTCGCGTATCTACTAATACATTAATGCAATTAAAAAGTAATTAAAGTATCCAACATGGTGTACGAAATAATTTTTGTAAAAGTATAATTTTTAAATAGCACCAGCCAGTTTTAAAAAACCTGGCACTTATTTGGGCCGATGCACTGGTGTGAATAAAAAACCGACTTTAAAAAACGAGGAGGTTATATGTTTAGCTGTATATGTTGTTTGAATATAACATATTTATATTTTTTAAATATTAATATGTTATATTCAAACCACGATTAAGTTAAGCCTAAAAACATAAAAGTCCTCAAAAGGTTCCTGAAACTTTCAGACTAAGGGTTTTTTTAGGCATTAAAACTAGCTTTACTACACGTTATGATATATTTTTTTGTTGATTTCATATACGTAATTACGTAATCTAAGTTATAAATTGCACATTCATATAATATCTACTTCAAATTGTCCTTTACCTGTGGTTGCCTGGAAG
>JAOTAV010092404.1:0-36173 GCA_026546445.1 Cyclargus thomasi | reverse complement strand
CCTCCCTAAGCGGCTGAAGGCAAATCGCAGGTGGTTTTAGTGAGTATGAGTCTCACATACCCCCGGGGCGTCTCGGCATTCCGAGGCGCACACCCAACCCGGGGGACCCATGATGGGTTTCCCCTGCGCATCAAAAAAAAAAAAAAAGGCTAGTTTATGGATATAAAATAAAAGAGAATATTATTATGATAATTTGATTAATTACACAGCTAAAAATATTTTCCGTCCTTTAATTAGGATATAAATTTATAATTTCTATTTTAAAATTGCCCTTTTTTGATTTGTATGTCACGTGATCCGAAACGCTGTACGCCATGATAAGAGTCTGTGACCACACACTAAATTGAAAATAAACAACGACGAAGGTGGTGTAAATGTTCCGATTTTTTAATTCATTATTATTAAATATAGAATTTTAAATGAAAGATTGATTTCTTAAAACGTCTTTTGAATTTAATTAACGTAATGTAAAGAAAAGTAGATATAAAAGTAGTTATTTCTTTTGCGATTAGTGACGTCACATACATCCGTCATCGCTTAAAGCGTTTTCGTGGCATTCAAAATCACATAATGTTGTTTTACGACTGTTCAACGAGGGTATTTTGATAAAATAATCACTGAAAACTGGCTATGTTAGAAATAAATTGCCCTACTTTTGCATAACGAGTCAAGTGAAAAAGTTTATTTGGATGTTTGTTCGTCAATAACGCCGAAGCCACTAAACGGATTTTGGTAATATTTGGTAATACAATAAAGTTAATATTTGACGTAGATAATTACGAGAGCAGCCTTTTTGAAAAACCTACATTCGAAAATACCGTAATGTTAAATGTCCTAATTCCACCCAAAGTCGCGAGAAAACTCTAGTATTAAATTATTTTGTTTCTTCAGCGGGTTTCCAGGCTTGTAATTTATCAAGATAATAATAATTGTCGATGTGAAGAGCTTTAAAGGTATTCTCGAAATGCTCGCTTACGAGTCTCTATATTTTAAACCATTATAAATTTATGTAAATAATTAATTTGTGGTAATTTATAAGTGTATTAAATATTTAGTTTTGTACCTGCTATTTGTATCTACAGAAATAAAAATGCATTTATAACAATGTTAATTTTGAAACATTTGGGAAAGGAGTAAACCGATTTCTATAATTATTATATTCTATGGATTTGCATAATTATTATAGTAAATTTTTTAACAAATTATTATAACAAAAAACACTGGATGACTCAACTTAGTTTTTAAATACTACCTATTTTCTGCTATTACATGTTTGTTACAATTAAAACAAAATCAACGTAATCTAAACGTCTTCTAGTGTAAATGATAAAGTATTTAAAAGTACTGCTACATCCTTGGAGGGACCTTGTTTTATTTGACTTACGAAATAGTTCAGAGTTACTCACGACAAAGGCGCTATAGAAAGAGAAACAAGCTCGAAAATGCAGTTTAGCAACCAAACACTTATTTTGCCTAATGAAGCAAATGTTTACACAACCCTATAATAAAATTCGTATCCGAATAGTTTTTGAATAGTCTTCTTCACTCACATTTTTGCAATAATATCCTATCCAGGTATATGTATCTTATATTATGTCCCTTTCCGGGACTAAAAGTGTCTCCATACATTTAAGCAATTTTATCCATTTAACCAATATCGGTTCAATGGTTAGGGGGTAAAGAGATAGTTGACAGACATACACACTTTAGCAATCATTATATTATTAGTAATTAAAGAACTTTTGTGTGCTAAAACTTACTATAGTGTAAATGATTTTATTAACGAGGGCAAATTTTGGGAACAGAATTTTGGGAGCCTGCAGGGCTGCTTTTACATATTTTAAATAATTTGTAATATACAAGTATATTCTAACATTTCAATAGTTGGTCTTTTAAAATTTGTTTACTTCGTTAAATATAAAAAAATAAATTTTCCACTTTTTTGGTAAAAACTGACCCCAAGCAAGTTTCTTACGTCGGTCCTTCTCGCCGGGTTAGTTCCCGAACCGGTGGTAGACACTGAAGTTTTCGGCATTCAAAAATTGTAATTTGCTACACTATTTTAATAAATCTATTTCATTGCATTTCATAATGTCATTGTGTTCATTTAAGCGTGGGTCGCAAATTTATACAAAATAAACAGTTCAAAAGCTAGCACAGCCCACAGAAAACGAGATAATAATATATAAAACGACTGTGGTGTATCATGTTGATAGCAATTTTGTTACAAAGAATATGAAGTTAGTGCATTAAAAACGGTATCTTCAGTTAACTGAATTCTTAACACGTAAAATATCTATTTAGTTTAGTAGATTCTGAAATTACACCTTTGCTATTTTGTGTGGTACGTGGTTCACCACAATTGAAGTTAACACAATTTCATATGCAGCGAAGCGTGTTCCGTGGATTGCGACTTTTGTGTAAGACAACCGAGAAACTATTTAGTTTGGCAAGATGGAATTTCATGCACCTGTCGACTCTGAGCCTTTTGTTCGTTGCTACGTTTCTCTCTTGGTAGTTGTTTCGAAGTTGGTACGTACTAGGCATGCAATGTGTGCTAGGCCAAATATTTGTGAAGGGTCTGCACATTGTGGGTTGGTGGTGAAGTTATGGTAGTTACTCTGCCTTAATAGTCGCCTTTAAGTTACAGTGACCTTAGACGTGAGAATTTTCTCTTCTATTGCACTTTCACAGTTTTTCATTCACACAGGCTTTCTTAGTTAATTTATGATAAATTTTAGTGACGAAAATAATTACATGAATTCGTGTAATCCTTTTTTTATTCCTAAGTAGAATAAACTATCTGTGATTGTGTTATAGAGCTAAGTAAAAGGTTGTAAAAATTATAAAAAAAAGTTAAAAAAGCAGATGAAATATCATCGGTAAATATCACTAAATATTTGTATAAGTAAAGAAATATTTAATTTATAATCATGAAACAGATGTCCACCATTACTACTGTTTTACCGACGCGACGTCGGTAAAACAGCATTGTTTATTTCCCACCGCGCGGCTCAGCCGCTGTGACCTTGCATGGGCATAATTTTATATGGACATTATATTTTTCTTAGAAATTTGATTGATTTTAAATTTGCCGTTAGGTATGTGTTTTATATTAGAGTGTTGATAAAGGTGAGTTCTGAAAAGGCCACCAACACTAGAGCGCTTATTTGGTGTTAATTAAAAACCCTACATCTAAATGAATATACTCATATTTGCCAATATGTAATAATTAATTTAATAAAATTGTGTTTTTACATTCATTACCTTGGTTACATCGTACTCCTACATATTGTATTGTACGTAGTTCAATCGATTTTTCATAGATGGCTCTCAATTTCCTTGTATGAAGAAGCCATTAGCAAAATGTAGGCATAGGCATATCCTTACATATACAATGTATAAAAATGAGTCGGGTTTTCCTTCCTGACGATATAACTCCAGAACGCACGAACCGATTTCCTCTGTTTTGCATTCGTTGGAAAGGTGTCGGGCTCCATGAGATTAGTAGCAAAAAACCTCGTTACCACGCAGACGAGGTCGCGGGCAACAGGTAGTATAGTATAAAATTTCAATATAATATAACTATCAGTTTGAAAATGAAAGCGGAACTACATTTTGTATAAAACTCTAGTTTTCAGGGGACTCGTAAGCGGGAACTAGAATGCCATGAGTTTTTAGCACGGAGGGTTCACTCTCTCCCTTTCTCTTAACTCTATTAGGGAATTTCCTTGTGAAGTAAACCCTCCGTACAAAAACTCTTAGCGCTCTTGTCGGTGTAGAACCCGGTCGGTTTCTCCACTTCGCAGGGCATGCGTAAAGCATTTCCTTACGTAGGAAAGAAGACGTGCATATCTTGTACTAGGTAGGCCAGATGTTTACGTTTTGCAATGTTCTACCACGAGGGGCATATTTTTTATTTTGCAGAATGAACTTTTAAGTTTGCCAAAAATACACTAATAAACTCTTAATAATGGCAATAAAATTTAATAGCAATATACAAACAAGTCAATTATTTACGTCTGTATAAACAATTGGCGATACAGGATACTTAGTAGTAATAAATGTTTCAATAGTCTATTGTGTTTCGCATTGATCACTCATTTGCTCCATTTTAATTAACATAATACGACATTAATGTAAGCAATTAAAAATGACTGGAAAACGTGATATTAATTATTATTTTATTCAATCGCACGAACGTATTTTCTTTAACGCAGAGGTTAAATAAATTCAATGTAGTTAAATAAACATACCTGCCATATATACTTGTGACCTTTTATATTTCTCATAGTCAATTTAATTTTAGCCAAGACGCTGCTGCTCAACGGAATTAGGAAAACTCAATAACATCTATCCATACCATATAGAAATACCTCTGTCTGTCACCACTTCACGGCCAAACCTCAAAACGAGATTTTTAAAAAAATTGTAATTTTTTATATGATATAGACCCGAGAAAGCATACATTTTAGATACTTTATATGCTTGAAACGAACGGTTCTCGCGAAAGCGAATTCTTTAGCAAGTGAGCTCCAGGGCCATTAACTGGTACAGCTACGAAAGGAGATCCGCCAAATCCCATTCAAAATGTTAATGTCACAGGTTTTTTTTTTTCTATTTAGTCTTTTAAGTGGGTTTTGTTTTTTTAATAATAATTTTATTTCAGAATTTTCTCTTCTGACGCGGTCGAGTAATAAACTAGATATTCTAAACTATGAAAGTATTAAAGGAAAAAACAAAAAAAGAAAGTAAAAGTATTAAATAATATTTATTCTTTAATAGTGCCTGTTTCAGAATTCGGTGAGGCATTAGGCTATTTCCGTGCACAATCTTCGTAATTTTAAAGACGGTACCAGCATACATGTCATGATTTGTCTAAATTTAAACTTTTGACTGGTATATAGGAAAGGGGTTAAATTCAAATTCCAAGTACGTAATGAACTAAAATAGACGAGGTTTTCTAAAGAATATAATTTTACATTGAGAATTCAACAGGCAAAAAAATACGTTAACATGTGAAATCAGCAAAACCGGAACCATATAATTGTTTTGCTATTTTTGCTCTAAAACCGAAATACTCCTTTAATCATAGCGCGACGAGGAGTTTTAAAGTTAAAATTTCTTCCAGAATCGAAACTATTGATCCGTGCCGTATGCTGGAGTTTATTCCGAATCGCTAAGCAAATATTAAAGCTGTAGCACGTTTCATATTTTGCAAATTGCAGCGAAGGTCACGCTCTCCTTTATCTCATTTCCTTTAATGACCGTCTATAAAGTACGTCACACAAATGTCATGGTTTGTAGACCAACTTTGTCATAGACTTATTTGAAAGTACGCAGAGTAACACAGGCAGGCATGACAGTTATTACAGGTTAAAGCCTTCACCTCTAATAATTATACTTTTAAATATACTTTTGTTCAGTGCCATAAACTACACGACATCCCATCGTAGTTCGGACGCTACGCTATCTATGATATGCCGGGCAAATCATCTGCCTGCAACTCAGAATCAAAAGAATCTTATGTCCTTTTACTGGAATCATGTATTTCCTTGCCATTTAACAAAATCGGTTCAATAGTTTGGGGGTGAAAGCGTAACTAACTAACAAGAGTTACTTTCTCATTTATAACATAAGTTTAAAGGTACCGACAGCGTCATTCCACGTTTGACAAAGTGAGACGCAGCATTCCAATTCGTTCGTTTACTTGCACTAATATTTATTATGTGGTTTTAGCCTCAAAACGATTTCGGAGTACGGCTCTAGACTCCTATAATAATAAAGTACTAGCAATATGCTATAACACGTTATACTAACAAGCTAGTGTGGATGCTGAGCTAATAGATAAAATTGATAGGGGTATATTATTACCATTAGATGCCTACGCTTGGTAATAGAATTTTATTTTGCTGGAGACAATATCTGTTATGGGTTAGAAACGATAATTTTCAACTGTAAACTGAATTGTTTACCGGTTATACCCTTAAATACTTTGTAGATAGTTTGAACGCATATTTTACAGACGTTTAATAGCTGTCTGACCTTATTGACCTTAGTAAATATCAGTTATTATTTGAAGACATAAGTGGAAGAAGCGGGTAACTTACATTTAAAAATCTGCCAATTTTTGCGTAAATGGACGCTCTGGGACCAGAAAATGATTTGAAATTAAAATAATAGTGGATTTAATGTGTAGTATGTATAACTAGCTAGATAATGAAATAGGGAATTTACAGGATTTCTTGCAATTTCGTTGGAAAAAATTAGTATTTACACAAAAGTTGTACAATGTTGGTTATCCGCTTCTTCCATTTATGCTTCATTTTTATTTTATATTTTAATTGATCCTTTATATTTAAAATATTTTTATTTGAACATAGGGAATTCTTATAAAAGTGCATATTAAATTAAAGTAAAAAAAGTTAAATGCAAAGCGGATCACAGCGCGGCGCAGAGGAAAAAACCAATCAAGTACGAGTCGGCTTCCGATTAAAAGCCTGTACAACCATTTCATACTATTTTTATTTTCCATTCAATTGTGACGTCATTTCAACTCATCCTATTAAAGTTCCTGCAGAATATCGGAACACGCTCAAGTAAATAAAGATTTATTCTTAAATCTTTATTTAAATAAAGTTGTATCGGTAAAACACACGCAGATAAGTATATAATATAGATTAGAAAATAAATTAAAACGAAACGAAAGTATGATACATCGCCGCTTATCTAAAATTATTGGTACGAACAATGTTTTTGCAAGTTTGGATCCGATCTGACTATGTAACAGTGTTCTCCCAAACTAACTTAAGCCCTCTTTTTACCCCCTTAGGAGAAGAATTTCAAAATATCCCTTCTTATTAGTCACCTTCGTCATACGGAGAACACTTTTTACATTTTCACAAATTTCATGTTTCTGAGATCAGTGGTTTAGGCTGTACATTGATTCCTAAATGAACTATATGCTCAGGAAAAAAAGGATTTTATATAATAACTAGCTTTTGGCCCACGATTTCGTCCACGTCAATTTTCCCTGTTATCCTGATTTTCTATTGATTTTTTCCTGTTTTTTTTTGCTTTAAACATCACGGAGCCCGGGGCCTTTCCAACAAATGCAAAACCTAAACATAGAATCATTAACACACATTTTAATAACTTATAACAACATAACTTTCTATCAGAAATGGTCCCGTCTGGTTGTACATTTAAGCCCGGATTTTGCCACTCCCAAAACGTCACCCGTGCATTGTCTAAGAGGGCGTGCGCGCTTGAGATAGGTGAGATAGCATCTCCGTTACATTCAGTTTCTAAAACTTTCATGTCTGAATGGAAGATTAAATCTGTTTTCTATACGAGTAAAAGGTTCCTAGCTGAGCTCGGCTATCAGATAAGCTGTAAAATTTTATCCGCGACGCTTTCAGTGGAGAGTATTTGTATCATTACGTGCTCACCCTAGAGAAATAACTTCTATTATAATAATACTACTTAAATGCTTATTTTCATCTTCTGGGAAAACGACGAACAACGCGACTTTGTTCCTAATGAAGTTTTTGTTTTACGTACATTAGTGTAATCTGCAGGTAGTAAATATTTATTGTGAAAGTCTTATTCGCAGACTGGGACACATAATACAAGCTTCTACTACCTCTCCTTTTCCAGTGATCAAATGATCTCTAAAGTGAATTTCAACACAGTGAGTTGAGCAGTTTCTTGCGAGTAAACACCATAGATTTCATGGTAACAGTATGTATTTTTAAAACTCAAAAATGTATCAACCTTTTACAGTCTTGAAAAATATCATTACAAAGAAATATACACGATTCTTTTGAAGTGGATGTGTTCTGTAAAATGGCACGGTAATTGTATTGGGCGACGGGCTTATGGGCTTCTCCATGTTTATGCGGTAGAGTGTGCCAACACCGTCAACGCTTTATGATTTGGCGACATCCTAGGGTGTGAACTGTAAATGTGAATTTATAGCACGCCCACACTCCTCGCACAGAACACTACAGGGTATAATACAGTCTGTTTCTGCTTTCAATTGCTTTACATCCTACTGGGAATTGCAATCACTATTTACACGTTATACAAATGTAAAAAATTTACCATTTGTTCTCTACATATCCAATTATGAACAAACTGTATGGTAAAAAAAATGCAAAAATGTGATTTTAAAAGTTAAGCCATCAGAAAACTCTTTGAGTAAGTAGAAGTGCGATGTAGACGGCCAGCAGTGACATCTATTATCGAAAACTGTCAAAAAATAATGTTTCTTATAATATGAAATACTTTTTTATATAATATTCATTTTTTTTTGTTTTTATATTTCCTGACAGATGGATAGAACTCGAAGTCGCATTAATAGGATTCTAGTTTGACCTTTTAGGTACTGAACCCTGAAAATACGTTATTTTTAAAAGTTTATATTAAATTTAATCAAACAGGAGTAAACATAATAGTATGAGATTATAAGCTAAAACCATCAGTCAACTACATATTAATAATGAAAATGACTGTACATGACTAATATACAGACAAGCCAGTGTACCGTGTTTAAAATTCATTGTAGCGCGATCTACAATCACAATCATCTGATATTATCACGCAATGCATAAAATATTAATCCTTTAATCACCAGAATATTGTGGTTTATTATAAGCACAATACATGCAGAGAATACCTAATACTCCTCAATAACAATAAAAGCATTAAAACTCATACGAGTAAAATCAAATTAATTCACCCATCATTCTTTCTTCTTCGTAGTGTTTTGTAGCCAACTGGTAAGAAATGTGAAACCCTTATGGTCTTAGTAGATTCGTTATATTTGTCTGTCCGTATGCAACAGCCATTATTCTCCCAAAATATAAAGACTAGATTTGGTAAGCGGTTGTATTCCTGAACTGCGGTAGATTTAAGACAAATAATCATTATTAGTATTATTAATTCAGGGGTTACCCATACTTGGAAGTGAAACTGACAATTTTATTGTTTTATCAGATTAATGCGTTTGGGACTGTAAATACTTCGTCAAAATCAAACATTACTGTTTCTTGTTAACCGAACAGTTCGCGCGATATATCCTTCCAAAGTCCGTCACGTACTTAGCACGGGGCCAGACTGATGTGGTGTGATGCGTCGATAGATATTTAAATATTACATATAATTTATTTTGCTGACGTAGTAGTAATATTCTCATATGAATTTAATTAGACAAAGAATCTGAAGCTCGTGAGTAACATTCAATGAAAATGTTTCACATTTCAAAATGAAATTCACAAAATATCCTCTATAGTGTTGTTAGAATTATTTATATAATATAGTGTTATAATTATTTAAACTGATTCGGATGAAATCTCGTGTTTATACACCGAGGTTTTGTAAGCATATTGCGATAATTTTCCTGTAATTACCAATCAATTTACATTTAAATTATTTATTAACGTAGAAGTGAGTTTATTAACATGAACTATTATACTGTACTATAATAACAATTTGTAAAATAGGAATGCATTGAAATAAGGAAAAATTGTTCACCATAGAGTCAGTGGGACTAGAAATTTGACTGACTAATTTATTATTGGCACACAGTAAAATAGTTTCTGTTGCACTTTAGTAACAAAAAATTCAAAATTAAGAGTTATAATTATAACATTCTCGAAAGATTTAAAACATCTTATATTATAAACGCGAAAGTGAGTCTGTCTGTTACGTCTTCACGTCCAAACCGCTTAACCAATTTTGCTGAAATTTAGTATGGATATACTTTTAGTTCTGTGATATACGATATACGATACTTTTTATAACAGAAAAATGTATGGTTCCGGCGAAACGAATTCTGTCGCAACAAAATTCGGGCATTTTATACGTAAACATTATAATATCGACACACGTAAACACCTTATATTAAAACGTTAACAACAAACCGTTAATAGCTTATTAACATCTACAAAATTTAATTAATGCTTTTCTGGGAGTTCTCGATAAGTTCGCAGGCGCCAGCTGTTGACAGGCAGCTAGATATGAATTATTATGTCTGCTCCCAACGCTCTCCGATCGAATGAATATTAAACACAATAAAAATATTACTAACTAGATCCTGCAAATACGATCGACAAATACTACATTTTCCAAAAAAATATTACGCTAGATCCTTTCGTTTCGCGGCTTAAGTATAATGCGGTAGCCATTCAGGCAAACTTTCACATTTTTATATTGGTTTAATTGTGGATAAAATATTGTCTTCTACGTAGTAAATCAATGTAACTACTTGTACTTTATACTTTGCTGACTGGTGTACTCATGAAATGAAAGCTGCAGTAGCTATGTAGTAACCTTATCGATAACACTTTACGAAATAGACGTGTAAACTTTTAGTGCAAAATTCTTAACAGCATTACTTTATGTGCAGACTAGTTTTTGCCCGTGGCGTTGTTCACATATAGAAGTTTTTTCATATAGGCTTTCTTCCCCTTTTTATCCCCTTGGATATAGAATTTACTAAAATCCTGACTTGGTGGATGCATACGTCATATCATCTACACAAGTAGACGGATTGGGCTGCAATTTAGCGTACGGATGCTAATATTTAGCCCGATTCGTCTAGTGGTTTGAGCTTTGCAATGCGCAATCACTATGTTAGTTTACCAGTCAGTCATAGTCAAGATTATGAGAAGATTATATATGTAAAGTACGTGTGTCATAGATGAATCTTCTGATTAAAATCGTGACTGTGCGGTGTCATGATTCAAAATTATTGTCATTTCATTTATTTTTTGTCTTTTCTCAAGACATGAAAATTTAAAAATGCCACTATCACCGTTTACAAAAAAGTCTCACTTTGAATAGAGAGTACTGTTAATAATGCAGATAATTTTTAATATAATTACTTCCTATTCATAATTCAAAACATTATAACAATACGATTGAAGTGGTGTGCGCGGTGTCACACACACAATAGACGAAGTTATAATAACAACTTATTCATATTTTGTTCACAATGGCCTTTCTCTAAACTTCAGAATGTGTTCTAAATTTGACAAGCTAATTTAATTAAAAACTTTTAAATAAGCAAAGTTACGTGTGTCAATAATTTGTGGCCTACGAGTATTGAATACATTATACAAACGTTGTTACTTCACAAGGTTTTCCACGAAATGCTTTTGTGAAAAACCTTGTAAAAATTGATAATTTTTGGAAAAAATCTTTAAAATTGACTAATAAATTCAGAATTCTGCTAAAAATACCACTTTACTGAATTGCTTACGTACTACCATTATGGCTGCGAAGTTTTTCTCTCGACCATTAATTTGTTACGAGGAAAAAGTTTATTATTGTAGGACGAGGACGAAATGTTCAGACAAAGCTAATATATCTCATCTAGTCCTCTAATTACACGACGTATTAATAAATTATAATGTATGAATCGAGGAAACAGGTCATCCCTCACGTTGACTAAAGTTCCAGGGAGTGTTCCGAAGGACGCCCGTCTAGTCTAGTCGAAAACATTAATGTATCGCATATTTATACGAGAATTCCAACTTCATATAAATTCATATAATTTCAGTGATCTACATAATGTGTTTAGTCTCAAGAGATGAAATGTCGCCTACCTATAATCAACCTTTCGCCTATAGGTTTTATTTTAATATATTACTAGCCGACCCGAAGCAGGACAACACCTGTTGTCCTGCCGGTCTTGGTTAAGTACAATAGTTAGGATTCACAATCTTAGCTATTCTTTAGTCCCGTTGGACATACATAAAAAAAATATTAGAATCGGTGCAGTCGTTTGAGAGGAGTTCCGTGATATTCACACGCACACAAAATTATTATTATGATAAGATAAGATTACGTTTGTGCAGAAAATATATTTCGCAAAAATTCCTATTTTATACAAATCGGTAAAGCGCTTAGGCAAAAAGACGCCAGATGGACATACCTTCTAGTTTCTGACACCACATGGCAAGTAATATAATTCAAGAGGTCGCCCTGTGGTCGAAACTCGACCATAAATATTAAAAACTAGCTGTGCCCCGTGATGATACCCGCGTAAAAAGTAAGCCTACGTGTTAATCCAGAATATCAGCTAACATGCCAAATTTTATCGAAATCGGTCTAGCCGTTTAAGCGTGAAGAAGTAACAAACTTAAACACTCACAAACTCACAAACTTCCGCATTTAAAATATTATTCATAGGAAGTAGAATATAAAGTTTTAGTGAGGAGCTATACAAAAACTTTAATCAATTCTGAATTCAATCATAGACTTTAATTTGTCATTAAGGTCTTTTTAACAGACCATTAAATTTTATTTTAAAAAAACATACTTGAACTATTTACAAAGGAGTATTTCGTGTATGATTATGGTGTCCTGACTCATGTCAAGTTATTGTAGTGTGCGTAGCGGTTTAATTATTAAAATATGCAAGATTACAGCATATTTTAAAATAATGTTGGTATTCCACGCTCCTCCTCCGCATCAACTATAACCGGAAAGAATTTCATGCTTTCACACATCTATCGCGTATTTCGTAAAAAGGGGTACAAAGTTTTCCGCTCGCGTATTACTATATGTGTTTACGTCAATGTCTCGTGTATGACTTAACAATGTGCAATAGTAATCAAACGTGGATCTCAAGCTATAAAGCCAAGTCGGCGTTTAGTGAATAGCCTGTATGCTTGTAATGGGTCATCCAATCTCTGGATAATGGTAGTTGAAGTTTCATGACACTAAAGCGACGTAAACATTATCAGTGAATTCGGTTACGCTGTCAATTTGTTCAAAACCGTAAATAGTAAATTAGGCGTTTAAGCGATTTAAAAAAAGGAGGTTTCTTAATTCGGCTGTATACTATGTTCTTTTTAGGGTTACATAGTCAAATATGACAAAGGCGGAATTTATAAACACTCATCATGTCTAATCGTCCATATGTCACAACTATTTTTTTATGTTTGTTTCCGGATTATTCCGCCGTTTATAGGAACTATTTTAAAAATTCATTTTACTGTTTAAACATTTACTACATCTGTTTTACGAATTTTTTTTCCAGAATCACTAATTATTTTTGACTTTTAACTTAAATACACGAAGAACTCCTAAAGTTTTATGAATAAGCAACTCTCACGTGTGCGCAAAGATGATAACGAATTAACAAACACAATATTAAATGGTTGAACAATTAGCATACTTTAATTTATGTTTCGGATTTATGTTTCGCTTTGTTCGCCTAGTTATTAAACTTACTCCGATTTTCAAAATGTTAAAACACAAAGGTTTAATTGGAGAGGTGACTAAATGTTCAAAAAGAACAAAATAGCCCCAATAATTTCGTCATCATATACATCGCCTTTTAGGCCCTTAAGACTTTAACAATGCATTTGAACCACTGCATTAGAACCAGGTCATGCATATTGTTGGACAGACGGACAGACGTTCAGACCGACAAACAAATGGACAGACGGATAAACAGACACATGAATAGACAGATAGATAAACGGACAAACGGACAGATATCGAAGTCTTAGTAATAGGGTTTCTTTTTTACCCTTTGGGTACGGACTCCTAAAAATTAAAAGCATTATAAATTTTAATGATAATTTTATATTTCATGCTGGTCTCATTACGAGTATTTAGTATATTATAATCTCTAATAGTAAAGGCTTGATGCTATAACTCCAAGGATAGGTATCTCATTAGAGCTTCATGAAATCAACCTCAAAGGAAACTCCCTAACTTAAATATTGCAGAATTATTTTACACGAATGTCAAAAATAAAGTTAGAATATTTTTAAGGGAGAAAAGCTACTAAAGAAATTCATGTGCATACTTTAACTCGGAATAAAAGATAACAAAAAATTTTAATTAATCTTTCTTTATCACGACCCAAAATTTGTCAAAAATATATCATTATTTTATGTACGTTAGTAACTTGTCGTTAGAGTTCCACTACTGGACAAAGGTCATTTCCTCTTTCCTTTTTACGTCCTTATTTTTAGTTTAAAATAATGATATACTTGTCGCACAACTCAACGACTGCACCTATACAAACCCGTCGGATTGTAACGCCGGTCAAATAGCGGGCAGCTCAAAACAATTGGCGCTCGGCTGCATTACGAACGTTTAGCGAACTATCGGCCGCCTTTGTGTACTCATTCGGATGCTACTCATATCGCAGGCCGCGTAACGCCAATAGCGTAACAACACTCCATATTAAAGCCCCCAAATTGCAGTTTAATTTATTCGAAACGTGTCTCGGGGAACGGAATCGCAATAATGGCCAAAACAATTCCTCATATGTTGCAGCACTATTAATTACGTTTGATGTTCACTAGCGCTACGTGTGCCCTGCATTTTCATTCTTCACTTCATGTAAAACGGAAATTGTTTGAAAAAATCTTCTGAAAAAAAATTTACACTGCGGAAAAGCAAAAACTTTATAATTATACATTTTGACAATATGTCAAGCCACGTTTAATGTATAGGAAGAGGGCACAAAACTTTTTCGCAGAATGACCTGCGGCGGAAAAAATATGGTTGAAAGCTAGTAGTATGTAATATAATACTTGTATTTGGTATTTTTTAGTCACGAAATTATATTTCTCTTAACTTTTATAGATCTTTTCAATAAAGCTTTACAATAAAGCAGATTCTGTAATGCTCAGAATGCTGGAGTTCGACCTTAAATTCTATTGAAAATTTGTCGACCTCCTCAGCAAAAAGGAAAAGACTATTCACTGATAAAATATTTCATCAATTAATTTTCTCGCATTCTGTTAAATATTGATTTAGTCTCCGTGCCTATTATGCTTTAGTAGTGAATATTTCCTTATATTATACAAAAACCCTTAGCCTATTCCTTCATCAAAAAGTTCGGCAATGCACTAGCGATGCTGTTTATGTTAGAAGTTTCCATGGGCGAACTTTTCTCAAAGACATTCACTCTTATTTAGCCGGCAACGTGATAATTGTTAAGATATATTTGAGTATTTTTAAGATATGACAAAAGTACACAAATCACACACACAAACACACACATATATAAGTTACCAATGTAGATTTCTTGTTAATCCTGTTTCAACACGGATATTAGCTATCAGCGCTTTTTTGGTACCCGACACTATCTAAATGGCCAGGTCTGCGAGGGTTTTTTGCAATAACTCTCCGTGTATATAAACTTATTTATGCATGTAACTGCAAACCCGCGCCCGAAAATGAAATTGCATATCCACGGGCATTCTCTATCATCACATTTTTTCGGCCACGCTGCTAAATGCCGTGTTTTGGCGATTGGTTTTTTCTGCAATTTATTGCATATTACACTTATTGTTTCTGTTATATCGGTAGCCGAAGCACCTATAAAATTTTATCTTTCATAAAAATAAAAGAGTTCTACGTAATACTTTGGAAGACACTCCTTAAAATGTGAAATGGTAAAACTCTTTACACCTGTATGGTTGTATTTATAACTGGTTTTATTGAAACAACTCTCAGCTATCTAGGAGTGATTATAGTACATTAATGTGCGGAGCGTACAAGAGCTCTATTTTTCCTTTTATTGCTTTACTTTAATTAAGCTTTAGTGGACAGATAATTATGTCAGACAATCATGTGAACCTGTACAGTAGTAGTAAGCAAAATTAAAAACATGTTTTCCATGCGGGAATCGAACCCACGATCCTAAATCAAGAGAAAAGTCGTTTCCACCAACATCGCCTACCGAGAACGAGATGATTTCGGCCGGATAAAATGCTACTTTATGACATAGACTACAGGTTTCATTTTCCTCTACGCCTTCAATGACGGCAACGACATTGACAACAGAGCACTGTCGCTAGAAAATGAAACGTATAGCCTAGATCATAAAGTTGCATTCATTCCAAAATAATCTCATTTCAAAACGCTCTAAGCAATTGGACCACGGTGGCGTTTAAAGATGATATAGCAAGGAAGACAGAAATAGAATCTAAGGAAGGGTCTAGCTCTGTGATGTATTGTCACAGGACATATTGCTGTTTCATGACTTTGCGTTTCCACGAACTAATACATCTAATGCTCCAACTGTGTGGTGTTAACACATCAAATTTTAAGTGTGTTTATACGATAAAAGATTTTACTAATAGTTACAGGTCAAATAATCGTTCCTAACTGCAATATAAAATAGTGGATGATTTTTTTAAAATTTGATATTTTTTCAAAACCAAAAGTAGCCTTTGTTACTCTTCATACTTTCAACTAAGTCTATGCTAAAAATCAAGTTAATTGGTTCCTTCGTTAGTGCGTGATGAAAGGACAAACAAACAAACGCACTTTCCCATTTATTTATTTATTAAACGACGAAAGGGCTACCTGATAGAAAACAACTACCGCCGCCCATGGACACTAGCAACATCTGGTATAAAAATTTACACATATAATATATTATATATACTTAATTATTATATGCATAAAAGTCCGAAGCGTGATGGACTGATATTAACAACAATGTTATATAAGTTGAATAAGAAGTTTGGATGAGATCCTAGGTACAAAAAACCTAACATAAGGATTACAAACAAAGGATATGGCCGAAAAGCCTATAGATGACTCTATTTTTTTTTTATAAAAAAAACTAGCAATATCAGAAGAGTTGCAGGTGCGTTGTAGGCTTTTAAATGTTGGTAAGGATATAAAGTACTAATATAATTATTAATCCTCTCAATATTCAGTGTTCGATAGTAAAACAGAATACCATATGATTTCATTAGCGCTTGACTGAATTTATCATTAGATTCGCTACATCGTGTAATGAAATATAATATGAAAAATTTAAATCCATTATGAAAAAGGAAAATTCAAGATGGCGCTGGAACTTTAGAGCGGGTTCACGGAAAGGTTATCTGGAGCAGCGCTTGACGTGGCACGGTTCGTACTTAGAACTGAAATCTAAGGCCAAGTACACATTATCACTCATATAAAAGTTACCGTAACCAAAAGAGCCAGGTTAAGGCACGCTTCATGCGAGCTACCTGACTATGATGACAATAAGCTCGTGCGAGCTGCGCCTAATGAACGCGGACGAGCTTCCCCGTTGAGCCCTTAGGAAACTTCAGTGCTATTGTTTCTTCAACTCTCACCTACGAATTTCCCCCCGAGTGTACTTCGTAATGTTTCTTTGTGCAATGCTCGCGAGCACCGACCGTGGGAATTACTAGTTTCTAAGACGTACTTATTTTATGCTGGAGTTTTTTTTTCATAAATATTTTCTTTGAGTTAGTACTTGAGAAAAAACTAAAATTTCTCATTGCCAGTAAATATCAGTGCTCAATATATCAGTCAAGGTATAAGTACAGAGACTATCATACAAAAAAATCTTAATATAATTCTTGTGTACGTGTGTTTGTCACAGAACTCCTCCCACATGACTGAATCAAATTTGATGAAATTTTTGTATATGATTTGAGAATGTTTAATGAAAATTTAAATGAAAATTTGTTTCGTATGACAAGACCGGCATGACAATATCTGTCGAGTCCACTAGTATTTTTATAAACATTACTATAACAACATAATTGTGACTTAATAACACAAAAAAATATTATTTTGTAACTAGTTCACGCATTATTACCTGACTGTTTTTATAATAGTACGTTCTAATTAATGTTATTTCCAGTAACCGCTAACAGTTATTGCATATTATTATTAAATAACAGCCGCAGCGCATAAACATAGCGAATGTAGAGACAAATATAATATTTTTGTTCGCACCGACCGCGTCTATGTTTTTATTCCATTAGCAAATATGAAAAATACCGAGTGAATTTATTTTATTATCATTATATGCCAGTAATTATCTTCATATAGCTGTTTGTTTTAATTGTCTAGCAAAATTTTAATAACAAAAAAATTTGGACCAAGACGCGTTTAGAATAATAAAATACATGACAATGAAGTCTCGATTCAAAAAGAAAAATGAAAGGGTTGGATGGAAAATCCTTTTAAAGGTTAAAAGACTTAGCGATGTCCGATTTATCTTTTTAACGACTAACCAATGCGACATGTTCAGCGCGTAGAGCTACGTGGACTACATCGTAGAGAGGCTACGAAATCTAACGCAAGCGTTCGCCGTTTTCGTTATGTCTGGTTTACACTATTAAGTAGATAAGTAGGTAAGTAAATATTAACTAAATTTTAAGTGACTCAACTTCATATAAATACAAAATTTAGTAGCTAGTAAATGACGTAAAATTATGTTAAAATTTAGTAATCTAATTATCTACTTAATACGTGTAAACCAGACATAACGTAATAGGTATAGTATGAACTTTGTATGCAGTTTATAGACTTTGACGTCACAATCAATAACGGATTTCTCTTTCTAACTACTCTAAAAGCTTATAACTTTGTTATTTTCAATTTTATCAAAAAACTAATGAGACTGCATAGTTTTTCAACAACGATAGATTTATTTAAACAAAAAAAAAACTTTCATATTCCCTTTTATCGTTTTTACTCGAAAATTCAAAAGGTCTTGAAGTTTCTTGTAAACTCTAATGAAAGGTCTCGGCATGAAAAAACTTTTGAGATTAACATAATATGTACTATGAATACCGGATAAGATATTGAAGATGTTGCCACTTGTTAAAAACTTGGGATTAAAAAGCGTTTCATGAAGTCAAATTGTAATATCTTAACCTCCTAACCCATGGCTAATCTGCGTTTTTGTAGTCACCAGGCTGTCGGCACATCCGACACACTCGTGGCCGGACATTGGCGTCGGCCTGATATATCCGTCCCCACGCTAACCATCGCACGTTTGTTATCATTTTTCATTTCGACATGCATATTCAACGCGACAATAAATCATCCCGGCCACCGGCCATCCCCGCCCGAACCGAAATAACCTACTGCCCGCCGCTAACTGGTAAAAATATTTCGCGCAAATGTAAGCAAACAAACGATACCGCGAAAATATAACGTTAATAATTACCCATCCTTTCGCGGCGGTGATAAATAGCGTCATTATTATCACCGGAATGGAGAAAAATATTCCCTTTTATATTTATACAAATAGCTTATCCGCGAATATTACTTTTAATGGTAGTTTTAACTCTTTGTTTCGCGTTTAACGCTCTTCGCTTCGTCGGAACAGAACTAGCCATGAAAATAATATTGCCACTGAAATTACACATCGTGCCGACTTTAGTACTCTTATTTATTTGTAGGATCTTGTGAGTAGTTCGAATCGAATGTGGTAAATAAATTGTGTCCGTAGTGGGCTACTTACCACTGTAAAATATTTTAGTACGTTTTACTCTTCAATTTTCTTGTCTACTATTTAAACTGCAAACCTTAAGTAAACTATTAATTGTTAACTACATTAATTAATTAATGTTTAAGTTAAAAAGATAAAGTTTGTCGACGCTAATTCACCGCCGGGCTAATACAGACTAGACATTAAGCCTATTGTAATTCTACGTTATTCTGAATTTCGTTCGAAATGAAAGATGCCAGACTTGGAGGAATGCCGGCCGGACGCCTAGCCAGGAAACGAAATGACAGGAAAATCCTACGGGAGCCTGGAAGATTCCGCATTACTTACATCACGAGATTGGCGAAGATCACGTACCTAATCCATGCTTATATGAAAAATTCTATATCTGATGGTCTGTTTTCTCATTTCTTATTACATTATTATTACTAAGATCCACTGCATCGTTTCTTGTGTAAAGTGAACTCTGCGCAAACGAAGTTCTAGACATCATCTAGTGATGGAAAAAATTTAAGCTGTTCAAGTGTTTATCAAAAGAAATTCAGACCCTCAAGAGACACTCAAACTCAATCGTTAAGCGGAGATTTTCCGAACGTTGGAAAGCCCTATAATTTTGTTCTCTCTCAATAGATGAGATGGGAGATTGAGCCTTCGATTGGAAATAAAATACAGTTTTGTGCTAAAAAGTTTTGAAACCAATGCCGCGGAAGACTATTGGGAAAATCTGTTTGCAAAGTGAAATAGGCATTAAAGTTAGGATTTACCTATATCTCTCAATTTCCGGTAAAATACTTCTACACTAATAAAAAACTTGGCTGTGATCTAAATATATTGTTGTATCATCTATTCCTTCTTTCAAATTTCAAACTTCCATACTAACATACTAATATTATAAATGGGAAAGTATGTCGTCTGTTACCTCTTCGCGCTGAAGGCACCTAACCGATTTTGCTTTAATTTTTGGTATGGAGATACATTCAGTCCTGGGGAAGGACTTAGGATACTGTTTTACCCCGGAAAAATTTACGGTTATTGTATGTAACGAATTTTAGCGCATCAGAGTTGCGGGCATCATCTAGTAATATTTATAAGCGCATTTAAATTTTACGCCAGGAAATGTCATGTAGATCATGTAAAAATATAATGTGTGCATTATTAATATGATGTACATGCATTATGTGTTTAATCTGAGCGTTTCAAAAGGTGACCGGCGCGGCGCCGCGACGCGACAGCGTGCATCACTGAGCAGCCAATTTACATAATTATCGCGAAATGCGCCCGTAATGCCGAAACAGCCTCCAATTATTTCACTAATCGCTGTTTTAGCCGTGTCCAATTAATGATATCAGCTGACCTTAATGACAGAAAAACTATTTGTAGCCTGTCGCTTTTACCAAAAAAGCCTACGTACCAAATCGATTTTTGGGACGAAAACCAAATTTTGGTTATATATACCACTATAACTATACAACCCAGAAATGTTTATGGTGAATATATAACACAGAATGCTAGTTGATAAATAAAACCCGTCAAAACAACTTGCAAACTATACATAAGATTTCAAGTCGAGTAATAAAGTTCAAGATATTGTACCTGAAGGTCCCTATTGGATACTAAATGAAAACAATAAATGCTCGTAATAGATGGAAACGGATTCCGTTGGCCAGGAAACAGGCGAAGAAAATGCAATTGTGATTTCAAAATACGTTTGCTATTTCGCAACGTCTAGTCTTATGAAACAGCAGCGGCAAGCGATTCTTAACTGTAAAAAGCTTGACTTGAACTGAGATAGACTAGACCGAATTGTCTTTGTTCATAGTTTAAATTATAGCATAAATACTACATTAATATTAACATGAATACATGAATAATGATGATAAGCCTTGCATACTTTACTACCAAGGGGACTATAATAGCTAGTCTTTAAAATAGCTAATAATAATATACAGTACTTTAACTATTGAGTTATATTCAATGTTATAACTACTTGTATGTACATAGTTTATTACTACAATAAAATGTTACACCGTAGTATAACTATCCAAAGGGTTTCTATGTAAAGTTCAATAAATGAAATATTAATCCTCAGAGGTAAAATGTATTCAGGCTTACTTTAATTAGCAGGAACTAGACTTTGCTAAAAGCTTTTGTAAAGCCTAATCAAAATTTCATAATTAATATCTTTAATTCAACCAATTAATGATAACGAGAGGTCGCCCTGTGGTCGAAATTTAACCATAAATATTTAAACCTATCATGTAGAGAAGCTATTGAAAACTAAATTTTATTCTCAATTCAATCACAGACTTCAATTTGGCATTGAGGTTTTGTTACCAGGCCATTAAATTTTATAAAGAAATTTACAGATTTCCACCATAAACAAAAGAGTATCTCGTGTATGATTATCGTGTCATATCAAAATATTGTAGTGTGCGTAGTGTTTTATTTATAAAAAATATCCAAGATTTAAATATATTTTAAAATAATCCATATCAACTATAAGTGAGAGAAATTTCATGCTTTTACATCTACGCATCTTTCAAAAAAGGGGTACAAAGTTTCCATTCGCGTATTAATATATACATTATAAAATGTTTATTTCATTATTATAATGTATATATTAATTTAGGCTACGTGAATTAGAAAAACATCACGTTTCTACAATATTGGTATTTTTACGCGATTTTCGAATTTGACGCAATGAAAGCCGCACGCAAAAGCAGCAATTTTTCTCAATGAAGTATTGTGACAGACGTTACAAAAGGCAACTAAAATATATTACAAATGGAACTCGTATCTTCATGATAATGTCTTATCTCTTATAATATATAACTATTATGAGTTCTTTCATTATGTGCGGTAGCGGCACTGCCCTCTATATTAATACGCTGGACTGACGATACCTTCTGAAGTGACAGCTGTTGAGTCAGAAGATTGGAAGCGCCCCACCAGGTCGGGAAAAGAACTTTTGAGACATTATCATGAAGATACGTTTCACTTATATATTTTAGATGCCTTTTGTATCGAATATCATAATACTTAATGCAAAATAATTTATGATCTCTTTGTGAGCAAACTATGCCGCAGCGTGCCGGGTCTCAGCGGAAAAAGCCTCCATACAAATTTTGTGAAAACGGATGGAAGGATTTGATGGACGGATCGCACACCTTAACGAAACGTGCCGGGTCTCAGCAGGGATACTAGTAGGAAAATGATATTATAGAATAAAATATATTTTAAAAAGATAATGAAAAGTCTATATAAGCATTCAATTTTATTTTAGTATTATTATTACGTAGAAAAAAATGTGGTATAGCGCATTTTGCGCTGCAAGGAGCCCCGGCCCGGCACGGCCCGACACGCTCCGTCAATGTGGGTGCTTACCTTTACCAGGTGCTTTATAAAATAGTTAAAATTAAAGCCAAGTTCTAAGTGTAAGACACGTACGATTTAAAGTTAGGTCTTTTAAAACTTTAAAGGCGATTACTGGGCTTGAGTGTTCCGTTTACTGTCTCACTAATGCCTTAAGTATTTCAACAACTCATTACTGCTCTATCATGTTGGCGATGATGAGAGCTATAACAATTGAAGACATAAACGGAAAAAGCAGATAACTAACATTTTTAAAACTCTGGGATTTTAGCGTAAATGAACGCTTACGGACCCGAAAATTATTATAAAATAAAAAATATGTGGATTTGATGTATAGCTAGCTAAATAATTAAATAAGTAAGTTACAAGATTTGCCAAAAATGTATAGAAAAAAAATTGTTTAAGGTTGAAAAATGTTAGTTATCCGCTTCTTCCACCTTCAGGTCTACAATTATAGCTTGTTTACTATAAAAGAACAGACAGTAAATTATCTTACATATATTGTTTAACGGATACTTATTCAATTATCCTGAACTTTATATATAATATTTTGCGGTGCTTCTGATGTAGAGAAATAATGCATACCACATGGGAGCGTTGTGGCGATAATACAAGACAGTAAAAGTATCTGTCGATACATCCAGACTCATTGTATTATATGTATTTAAACTTTGGAAAAAAAAACTTTACTCTCAAATGGCAAATTCGATTAATTCGATCTCGATTTAATGTTTTCGTCTTACTCTTACAAAGTCATTCTATGTTTGTCAGTATCGGACTAAGCACGGCTTCTGTTTCGGAGTATGGCTCCTGTACCACCGTGGCGTTACAGGGAACAGCGTATTATTTCACCCTAAAATCGGTACACGCCAAAAAGTGTTATGCAAGCAATGTTCGCCTTGAATTCATTACTATCCTTCCACATCAATAAATACGTCTCGGTCCCTGATGGTCGGTGGAGAATGTCAACTATCTCTACATTCCGTGCGGTCGGAATGCCTCCTAAATTGAGGTGACCAATAAAATACATACAAGTATATTATAATAAAGACGTATATATCGTTGATTTCGTACACGTCTCGATAAAAATAAACTTGCCGATCTGAAAACGAAATTTCATAAGGATAAAACAAACTTCGTTAGTTGGAAATGGGAAATCTAAACTTGAGGGGTCCGGAGCTCGGACATACCAGATTGGGGCAATGAAAACAAAGTTAAATCGATAGAAGGAAAGTAAATATTCGACGAAAGTGTAGGAATATTCCGCAACACGCCGTGTCGCCACATCGGGAGTTACGATTCTAGCCAATTCACACATTTCCTAGACAAACATTTACTCCCTATAAGTAAAGTAATTTAGCGCTTTTATATTGCTGTGTCATTCTTCATGGTTTAAGCTTCGTCTAATATATAAATATAAGACATAAAAGGCTCCTTTTGTATTCATTACTCAGTGCGGCCTAATTTATTGGTAATGCTTTTACCCGTGGCTTTATTCGCCTGGTAATACCTCGTAATACCTTACGACATTTCCGTAGGAGACCCATGCTTCGGCACGAATGGGCCGGTTCGACCGGATACAACGACCGTATACCACGGCCTCACAGAAAACTGAAAAAGGCGTGAAATGGCGTTGTCCTCTGTTTTGTTCAGTAAGTTAATTTACTGGTGGCCCAACTTCCTTCATCCCTATTCCCAAAGGCCAGCAACGCACTTGTGACTTCGGATGTCACGATTGTTCATCGGCAGTTGCTTTCCATCGGGTGACCCGTTTCCTCGCTTACCCTCTAAATGTCATAAATAATAAAAAAAACAGCGTCCTTTTTTATTTCTCGTAAATTTTAATCGGAATAAAAAGTATCCTATGGTGTGCTAATAAGCCTATATGTGATTTCATACAAATTTGTTTAGTTCCTAGACGTAATCGGCCCGACGGAATAAAACAAACTTTAACATGTATAATAATAGTATGATTCCAAGCTTAGCCTCAATTTCTTGAGAAAAAACAACCATGTACTCGCAAAACATAAATATACCAAGATGAAGTGCGTCACAAGTATAAGTATAAATATACCACGATGAAGTGCGTCACAAGTATGAGTGAGCATTTACGCTATACCATATAGTGCTAACTGATTTGCTCGTAATGCACTATCAATCATATAAGGCGGAATAAGGTGGCGCAGCGCGACACGCTCATACATCACACTTCGAGTCATAAGTGCTGCAGGAACCAATTCCTTCATCCTTTATCTTCCACACACATTCTTCAATAAATATTCAAGCGATATATTACTTAGAAAATACAATTTTACAATGACAAAGCATATTGTTTATTAGCTTTCAGACGATATTGTTTTAAAGAGAGTGCTTCTTGGTGTATTTTTATGAGCTAAGTGGATAACATGAAGTCGGGATTATGTTTAACAAGTTTCGTTGCAAGGAAGGGGTCCTATATAAACTAGGCCAGCCACGTAACACTTTTTCATGGTGCAAAAGCGCGTACCGAGTCCGCACGCTTAATCTCTTTGGTCATTTGAATAGCATGTATATATGAACATTAAAACAAGATTTTTGAAGAGTCGACGATTATTACGGAACAGGTAAGAAGCCACCATTTTCAAATTACAACAAGGGATCCAATTAGAGCTCTTAACCATTGAACGAAGGCATTTGTAACTACAAATTTTCTGCTATAAAAATTGTAGAGAATCTCCCAAATAAGTTGCGGCTTGCCTAACGGACAAATATCATAAAGTAGTGAAACAACCCCTTAGTCAAGTTGAATACTTTTTAAATAAAATTCTGCCCTCGAATCAATGGTAAACAATTTTCGCAATACTCCATTAAGTTTTAACCGCAAATGTATAATCAGGCCGCGCAAAAGGGCAAGCAACTTAAACAAATATAAGTACTTCAAATAATTCTACTCACGAAACTTTACTCATTAAGTAATCTCTCAAGCCTACGTTATTTAAATGGAAACCGGAACTCCATATTCGGCGTTGGCGAATATTAAATCTTTTCGTGAAAATTTTCACAAGTAGTGAACGTACAAGTTCATTTAATTGCAATTTAGACTAAGCCCAGTGATCGCTGTATAAGCCGGGAACAGAGGAGTTGAGAGTCTGCGGCCGCATACCGTATAGTCTGTATACTGCGTACTGTACAGCGCCTGACCCTCGCACTCTACGGTATTTAGTTTCATTCAACTATCTGCAAGTTACGGCTCAGTTTGCTTTAAATAATAAAACACCACACCAGACGGTCTTAACTCAAATACACTGCTGCGATGCGGTTTAGTAGATAATATCCAGCTGGTCTTTTAGTCCTGATTTATGCTTTGATTTATTTATTTGCCACTCTACCAAAATAACGAAGATTTTACGCATTGTCATTATATTAATACCCTAGCGAAAAACTTGGTACCCCTTTTTATTAGAGACGCGTAGATGTAGAAGCATGAAATTTCTCAGTTCAGTTATAGCTGATATGGAGGAGGAGCGTGGAATATCAATATTATTTTGAAATTGGCAAAGCTTGCATATTTTTATTATTTTATATTTTTTATTATTTTATATATTATTTTATATTTTACGTATTTTATATTATTTATTAAAATAAAACGCTACACACACTACAGCACGAACATATTTTGACATGACATGAAAAATATACACGAAATACTCTTTTGTTTATGGTTGAAGAGTGATTGAATTGAGAACAGATTATATTTGAGCGACGCGACTTATAGTTAATCATAAAAAGACGTATCTCAAAATCGCCCGTTGCGGAAATCGAAACGGTTGATTTTGAGTTATTTCTTTTGGGGCCAAAGATGCCAGAGATATGAAGCTGTTAAACGAAAGTTAGTTATATCTAGTACTATTATTTATTTCGTGATTATATCTACCGCAGTTCTAATTTCATGTTTTCTATAACGATTAACGATCCCTCCGCGAGGCCCCATTTACAGAACCAAAGTCCGATCACTGACCCTTGATATTTTATCGGTCCATAC
Organism: Cyclargus thomasi; assembly: GCA_026546445.1. Classification (NCBI taxonomy): domain Eukaryota; kingdom Metazoa; phylum Arthropoda; class Insecta; order Lepidoptera; family Lycaenidae; genus Cyclargus; species Cyclargus thomasi. The sequence continues at coordinate 9,531 of JAOTAV010092404.1, read as the reverse complement.
TCTCTAGGGCTTAATTAAAAATAGTAACCTTCAAATTTAAATACCAGGAGTGAACAGACCAAATCGTACGATCATAAATTATGTACTTTATGTATTAGGTACATATATTATATAGCTCGGGATGAATCCCGGGATTAACGTCAAATATAATAACTATTTAAACCAGGATAGCAAGACAATTCACTAGAGAGTGAATTGTCTCAGTTTTCTTACACTGGCTTGTCAACGAAAATACTTAGTTTGCTAGCATAGGAAGTTTTTTCCACACGAACCCAAAAATCTTGACAACTCACTAACTTGTCGTCCTGGCTTGAAAAACAGATCTCGTGTATCCCGGGCATTATTCGCGTATAGCGAAAATAAATATGGGAGAAACGAAACAAAGCATAAAGTTAATGGCACAGGTGACAGTTAATGGGGAAATGCATTAAGCTACGCGATTCGCGCCGTCAAATGAGGCGCGAAATAAAATGCACAGAATGCCATAAGCAGCGCCAAGCGATCATTTAAAATCAACTTAGCGGCCATCATTACGATCAGTTGGGATTCGGCTTTATGAATTTTAAACTGTAACTGTTCGCAGATTGTATATAGTAAAAATTCGTAATAGAAGCTTTTATATTTACAAGAGATTCCAAAACAATAGTTTTGCATTCCTCTTATTGTGTGGATATTCGTATGTTAAACTACAGGTAGGTATAGTAATGTATAATGATGGGTTTCACTATAAGTGAAAAGTTTAAATTAATTTAATCAAAAATTCAAATAATGACGAAACAACGCAAAGAGTTCCGATGGTATGGTGAATCATAATATAAATTATATCATAGAGTTAAGCTTAAATATAACGCACGTTAGAAGAACGTAACGGGGCCTATATGAAGCACATTGTCCAAATTTGCGCACACAAAGTCACGGGCACATTTAAGTATCTAGTTGGTAGATACTCTATTAAGTAAGTAGATACTCAATCATGTCTGGCCTCTGAACCGACTTCCAGTGAATACAGTTCCTAGTACGTATAAACGTCGTTTACCCCTAAAGTTGCTTGCTTAACCACCAGTGACTAGCGTTGTTTTCTCTCAAAAACTTTTTCTTTTCTTGGATCCCAGTGATCTTAAAGTTTTGAGCAACCTACACATGTTTGTCAACCAAATTTTAACCTAGATCAAATGAGATTAAAATTAAATTTTACGTTTTTATATAAATGGCCCAAAACCATAATTGCAGTAATATTAGTTGAAACGGGTACCTAAAATTGCCGGAAACAGAAAATTCTTAAATTGCTTTACAATCATATCATAATTGTAAACTATTATAGTAAATAGTGAAATATTATATATCCGCAAAATTATAGTAAACACTTCCTTCTACGAATTCAGTTTATTCGTTTCAGTCATGAATAAACTTTGCGATAAAAATGTTTGTAATTTTAACTGTTATTTCCTTGTTATTTTTATCAAGTTACGCTCTTTATAATCGGACAGATGTACACAATTTTGTAAGTAGTTATATTGGTAATATCATATGATAATAACTCGTCTAGTTTACCGTCAAATCACTTTAAAGTATACAATTTCAGTAATCATTTCCGGGAGAAATAATTAATTAGATCTGATGAATTTATACAATATTATTTCTTAACAAGAAATCGGACACATAATTACGCAAAATATTACAGCTAGTAATAAGCGTATTTTATTAAAAGACTAGGTTCTATTGAAGTTGTATAATTTCAGTCAGTAGACCGAAACTTTATGGGTCATTCTATTCTAAGAGAGTCGAAGGTTACTAAAGCAAACGGGCGACTTGATAATCAATCGGAGATACTTTAGCAGATATTATATGAAAAAATACAACAAAATTCATATTATTTATTATTATTTATAATAATATTATAAAGAGGGAACTTTACGCTACTTATTTTATACCGAAAAAGCAGTTCAAGCATCAGCATTCAGACTGTCCTTTTTGCATATACATTAATAGTAATAAACTAACCCCTACCAACCTAACATTCATAAAAATATTTAAACAATGTTCAACTAATCAAGTTTCGCTGTCCCTTTCTGTCGTATGACGTTTTCAATATTCCAGAAAGGGATTGCGAATCTTGATTATTTAAACGCTGCTTAAATATTTTTATGAATAAGGGGGTTAATCATAAAATATCGTTCTTGTATCCATACATAACAGGGACCATACCAGTATGAATTCGTGAGATTTGAAACTTGCAAGGGACCAAAGAAAACGGATTGTGGCTCTGTGAAGATAAAGAGCGTAAAAAATATGTCGAACCTGCCATTCCTTCTAGATTTTCCAGTTGACTGTCCCGTGACGAAGGTAAGAGTTAGTTTGATTCACTTTGGAAAGCTTTATATATTTAAAACAGGAAATTTTTCGACGAGAAAAAAAGATAATCATTTAATTGAAAAAAAAAAAACAGTTTAATGCGAACAAAACTACTTCTATAATACAACTTTCTTCTTCTGCCAAACTCGTTCTTTTATCCTAACATTATTTTACGAAATCTGACGTAAGATATTCTTTTTTTTAGGCAAGAATCACAATAGGTACAGTGAAGGAAAGAAATCAAACAAAAACGATGTGGAATTACCAACTCAACAAACCCTGTCAACATTTCGTCCTGGGTCCCCTTATATCCAGCGTGTTTAACCTTACGAAAAATTGTGTAATAGATAAGGTACAGCAAGTATTACTTTTGATTGAAAACATAAAACACACGTAACGAGCGGACAGACTACATCTCAAATCAGATTTGTGTTTAATTTTTAGAGTCTTAAAGATGTTATATTTTATTAAAATTGTAAGCAAATTACGCAGCGTTCCAAGAATTGCTATTTTAAAGACCCTGTATACACAACAATAAATCATCTTAACACTATCTGTGATGCGAACATCAAGAAAAATATTTTATAAAATAACCCCTACACCGGAAAGATCCTAAATTACGACCGTGTCCGATGAAAGGTTCTCTTAAAGGAATCTCCCCAAAAACATTTTGAAAGGTAGACGGGTAATTTCCTTATAAATTAAACAAGACTTCCTCTGATTCGATCCCGGAGTACCGAAGGGACACTAAAAACCTTCATTTGGAAAATATAACCGAATGAAATTCGAATAATCCGTTTTATAGCAAATAGGTGATTTGTTGCGAAACGTCTTCAAACGAGAAACTTCAAGTAAAGTATTTCAGATATATGATTCAAAATTAAAAAATAAACGGTTTTAATAATAAATTAAATTGTTTGACATGTTGTATATTAAATATCTACTAGTAAAGATTTCTTGTCTATTTCAGGGTCACTATGAAATCAATATAAATATGGACGACCTGACCACAAGATTTTTGGGCACCTCATTCTTTTACGACACATACTATTTTAAATCTGTAGCATACAATAACAAAAACAACTTTTTCTGTACATATTCAGTAATCAGAATGTTCAAACTGTAAAAATTTTAGAAATACAAAAGTTGCTTGGTTTTGTGAACATTGATTTTATGATAAATATCCTAGCGATACTCTCTTATTACCAGTATACACTGTGTTCTAAGCATTCGGCGAGGCAGTACGTCAAGTCCATCGATTTCGAGAGGTCTTGTATCTCGGGTTACTCGATGGCCACTAATCGCGCGATAAGTGCATGTTTTTTTTATATACATTAACTTAAGTAAAGGATCCGTGGCATAGTGGATAAGACCTTGGGTTCGCACTCAAGAGGGTGCTAGGTTCAAACCCGGATGGAGGTATGTACCAATGAGAAATTTTCTGGTCTCAAGTACAATTTACGGATGCTCGTATGGTCAAACATCGTGAGGAAACCCGTATATAGTTGGTCCCAGACGGATTGAGCTACTTATTCCTCTGGACGAGGCCACGTTGTGAGAATGATGTATGAAAATGACCATACGGATGCCCGTATGGTCAACAAAAAAATCCTGTCCCAGGCAATACACTATTTGATGAGTGGAAACTTCACTCAAAAAAAATATACAGTTTCTTTAAAGCGAAGTATCCACTCATGAAATATATCACCCACATTGGATGATTGTGTTTTTTTAACTTAAGTCCCTTCTCAGAAATTAAAAGTATCGCCTTGACTACCAGTACCAAACTAATGGACCTGGCTAACAAGCTAGAGCATGAAGAGGATTTTGAATTCATAATACTAATTGCATAAATTCTGCCATTAGAGCTTCTTCGGCGAATCCAAATTCAAATTTCTAAATTTTCCGTGAATCATATAAGAGTAAAATAATTCTAGAAATGATTTTCCATTAACATACACCTTTCTAGCAAATTTTTACTGGAAGCACGAATCTGGAATTATACTTTGAAATTTATTTTAATAGAGAAATAGCATTTGCAAACGTGCAAGTGTTTGTAAATCTCGGAATCGAATATAAATTTTATTTTATAACTTTTAGTTTCCACTTTATAGGTGAAATCGGAAATGAGAATGAGATCTAACGTACTTGTCATTTCGGCTAGTTTAAGAGACACGTTGAAATAGTTTTATGTTTTATTAAAGCAGTAAAGCCAAAAGCAAAAGATAAGTGTGACAGGTACCATTACCATGTATTTACTGTCTGATCTTCAAATAAGCGAAAGGCGAGACATTGTTGATTACTTTTGAGAACAGCTTCAACTTTGAGTTATGTGCGGTATAGCGCGATTCAGGATAATGTGCAGTTTGGTGAAAATATGCTTATGTACATTTTAGTGAATGTTATATAACAAAAAAAATTAATCAATCGCGAAATATTAAAAAAAATAAACTTTTTAACAAAATGTATTAATTACGTGCAGGAATAATGCTTATAACGCTCGTTTGCATATCAAAGTTGGTTGTTTAAAATTTGAAAGCTGCAACTTTTGCCGTGTATAGCGCGTATGAATATATTTGCAAAAACATTCAAAATAACTAATTCTCTTTCACTGGGCCAAACACAAACTATGCCTAGTGTTTTCACTAGCAGAAATTTAACTAGTTCATTTTATGAATTTAAAGTTTTCTCTTTATATACATGAAACAAGGAACTAAATATGTAATTTTTCATATTTATTTTTGAAGGTTTCTTCAAAAGTAAACATGAATAACTTTGTAAGGAAAAAAAACGTTTTTATTTTTTTTGAGAAAGGCCATACTTGAAAAAATTAACCTTATCATGATGAAATATATTAAACGATTTTAAAAATACTGTGGTATTTTTGTTTAACTTGGTAAAGCTAAATAATATTTTAGCTTTGTACTTCGTTAATTTGAATTGTTTTGAAGGGACTAAATAAATAAATTATTCGAAAGATTAAGTAGGCCAAAACTGGCGGGATGTTTCTAAATGTGGATGAGCCCGAATGTGCACAGTCTATGATAATTATTTGTACAAAATTTTGATAATAATTCATCATGATGGTCAATTATATGGTTATTTTATTACTTAAAGACAAATTCTTATTTTACTTAAAGACAAACTCTTGTTTTTCTAGAAGGCAAAAAAACTTTGAATTGTTTTACATAGTAGATCTTTCCTAGTAATTTGTAGTGAAAATTCACAACAATTTGCCCCTTACCAAATTATTGAACATTTTAAGCGTTACAAAACCGCAACGTGGACACGCTCTGGCTGTGACGTTTCCATTCACAAGCCAACCGCAGACGTCTATATAAAAAAATAGAAGGACCTAAATGAAAGGTTCAGCTGTTCCAGATATCGGCTTAGAACAAGACAGGCAACAACGTGTGGCACGTGACACCGCCGTGACACGGGCGTGACACAGGTATTTTGTCGCGTCATTGTCATACTTTCCTCATTTACTATCTGACACGACGTTTTGGTAAGTTTATCTATGTTCGTTACATTATTTCGTCGCTACAAATTGCGTGGGAGTCCGTGTTTGCTATCGCCGATTATATTGTTTGTACAAACAGATCGCTTTGTAAACAATATTTTGATTGACACTTTGTATGTATTTTGTTCACTAGATAATCAACATTTAATTTACTTAAACTCTGATAGTTTAATTTATCCGAGCAACTTTTAAAGCTAAAATAATCTCCTAATGCACCATCAGTAAAAATAAATTAGGAATGACGCAACGCAACTAAGTAATTAGCGATTTCTCGCGACTAATTTTATGGCTGCAGTAAATTAGGCGAAAACAAAATGGCGGGATGTCAAAAAGCGCATTAAACTTTATCAAGACGCTCGCTCAGCACTCGGAATGTTTATATGACCGAGATTAAGCTCGTGCTTAATACATTTTTAATGCGGACGACAATTACATAATGGATTAGCGGGTCTCAGCGAAAGTCCATGGTCAGGATTACCGCCGGCTAATGGGGCGGGCGGGCGCGCAGCACCTGGGCCGGCGGCTAATTCGCAAAGCACAATATAAATTACCGCCTCCAAACAATGACGCGGCTCGTACCGAATTATACAGTGGCACACTAATGTACACCAAAAGGATTTATCCAATTTGCACGATCATTTTTAATTGTCTTGAACCCGCGCGAAGCAGCACTCCCGATACTTGAAAACGAATAAAACTGGATATATATAGACGCTATAAAAATAACAATATCGCTGCACTGAATATGGCTCGTGTTTATTGAAATCTGAATTTTTTTGTGCAGGTTCCGATTCTTTTATATTGTTATATTTTAGTGACGCGCTATTTATATTCTGTTGCATTGTTTGAGTTTGTAGAAACACTAAGCTTTAGTCTGTTCGTTATTCTTTTTCATCCAAAGTATTAATTTGAACGACGTCATAAAATGTTTTTTACGTTAATTTTAAATTTTGATTTTAAACAAGAGAATAAATAACCCATGAGTAAAATAATTCTAATAATGAACTATAAAAAAATAATATGAACGATCATTATTTCGAAGCCTCAGGGTAAAGATTATGTAATTATTAATGCTCTTTAGTACATACTTGTACATGTACATAACTTCATAAAGGAGTAGCGTAATTAGAGTCCCGACTTGATTTACTGAAAGACGTTTTGATAAAGGACTTGTGTGAGCAAAAAACTCTGGAAAATTTGAGCGAGCGCTGGAGCGCGCTTGTTAACCGTTTAGATGTAACCCCAGCAAGGACCCAGACGAATTCAAAAGGAAATTATATTCAAATCTTACCCTAATTTATTCGTACTTATGAATCATTCTGAAAATTCTCTAAGGCTGGTACCCTGTCACAGCAAACTGAGCTCTACAATCTCAGGACAGTGTTCGCTGTGTCTACATTATGCGGGAACTTCGCAATTTAAGTTTGACTGGCTTATGCTAGTTAATTGCCGTAATGCATATGCTTATTGCTATTACATGTTGCAGAGAAGTCGGAAAGCTACTTAAATATACATAATCATCGTAGATGCAGATTTAACCACTATAGTTTGTGTTAGTGTCATAAAATCGGTGTTGTTAATATTCATATTATTTATTAAAAGTACTTTAAAAAAAAAACAATAATAAAATAAATATTTAGTTAGCTTTAAGATTATTTTTGTTATGCTAATGACTCGTTATGCAAACGGTTGATAATACCTAGACTAGCTCAAAAACCTTAGAAATAGAACTTGTATGAGACAAGAAATAAAACAACATAAAATTAATCTTTCGATGAAAGAACGGCAATAAATTTGACCGATATTACCTGCAAATGACCGAGAAATTATAACCCATAAAATCAATCGTAAAACACTGCTACAGCTATAAACATTTGTTGTTATAGATAATATTAAAGGAACCGACGTGGTCCTGCTAGGCTGCATTGTTAATCTAACCCATTCTTAAGTCTCTTGAAACATTGACCTCCATATAAATACGCTAGACCGTTGATTCACCTTGACATGTCAGTAATTTCTTGTGCCGATTTAAAGCGCCGCGGTGGATGGGAAAAGAACTAAATTTGACGTAACTTGTGAATGGCCGCCTAACGATGAAAGAAAAAAATTACATTCAATAGTGCTTGAAGTTTTCTATTTATAAAATATCTGTGACATAACTGTGTAAAGATAAGTAAGAAATAATATTAAAGTATTGCATAAATATTTTTTATTTTCTATAGAAAACTTACCTACACCTATCGATATATGTATTAAGCAGATCAATCCAAATATTGAGTGCGATTCATTATATTGCATACATTTTATCAATATATTTTAGCTCATTGTCCTATCTCTAACGTTAGTTCCTGTGCCTTCAGCGCTAAAATGACACATATGAAATCGCTTCACACCATGGCTAGACTTATCATCAGTCTCTAGCGCACTTATATAAATAGAGGTCAGTGCCTTGAATACACACACAAAAACTATTTAAATCGATTCAGTCGTTCGGTGACATAAAATATAATTCTTGTGTGCGTGTACATTAGAATTATATTTTATATCAAGATTAACTTATCACTACGACAGGCCCTTAGAATTGTTAGGATTCTAGAATTGCAAAACTTTTTTTGTTTTAAAGGAGATTAACAATAATAATAACAATAATATCTATGCACGCTTCACACCACGTTAATCTGGCCCCGTACTAAGTACCTGAAGGACTTGTGTTACGGGTACCAGACAACGGAAATATATTTAATACTTTTATACTATACACATATTTAAGATTTTTATTATATGATACACATATCTAATACACATCCATGACCCAGGAACATTGAAAAACTCTTTGTTCCGTCGGCGGGATTCGAACCCGCGATCCCCGGCGTGAGCTACCAAAGAGCTCAACTACTGCGCCACAGAGGTCATTTAAAAATTAGATTAAATCATAGAATTTATGTGAAAATAATATTTGTCTTATGTCATAAGTAATTTTTAATACAAAAGCACTTAAAGCTAATGTAATAACATTTTATGTAGAAAAATTAAAAGACCATTCACATTTACAAAGAGTCTCACACATAAAAAGTCTTCTAACATTTGTACAGCTCAATACATTCAATTTTATAAAACTGACCTCCAGATCGACTTTCATAATTTTTTTTTCGACAGGAGCGGTACACGATTGAGGCGAAACAAGGCAAATCGGTGCTGACATACACACCAGTGTCGGACATCGATTACGGAACTCTGGCGTGTCGGGCCACGAACCTGGCGGGGCAGCAGGTCGCCCCCTGCGTGTACACCATTCTGCCCGCCACTAAGCCCGACCCGCCCTCTAACTGTACTGTGTACAACCTAACGCACGACTCGTTGGACCTGATATGCTTTGCAGGTAAATATATATATCGCACCCCTCGCCCCGGTGCAACACTGTCACTTATGCAAAAATTTCGTTTTTCAGGAGAAGCGTTTAAAACTTTGACACCACACACAACAATTACTTTATTATATATGAGACGAATAGTTCATGCTATAATGACTTAATATTGTAAATTATTTTTTAACAAAAAATTTAAACCGACTTCCAAAGGAAAAAAACTTAAATAGTACAAAACAAACTAAAAAGTATTAAATAAAATTTATTCTTTAATAGTGCCTGTTTCAGAATT